>CM056050.1:606257638-606532638 GCA_029574335.1 Rana kukunoris
GAAAATCCGGGACAGTTGGCACGAGTGGCGGCTGGTGCTAAAAAAATGTGGGGGGCGCAAACGGAAAAAAAAAAACAAAAAAAACAATTGCAGCCTCACTGTGGCCATTTAAATGCAGCCACTGGGTCCATCAAATGCAGCCACTGTGCCATTCATTGTCACCACTGTGCCATGCCATCAAACGCAGCCACTGTGCCATGCCATCAAACTCAGTCACCGTGCCAATCAATTGTCGCCACTGTGCCAATTGTCACCACGGTGCCCTTTAACTACTTCCCCACCGCGCCATAAGCATTTTACTGCTACGGCGCGGTGGAGTTGCTTTGACACGATGTCCCTGGGACGTCCTCGTGCACTTCCGCGATTGCGCGTCCCCTGCGACGCGCTCGCGAAAGTGTCCGTGCTCGCCGGGTCTAGAAGACCCGGCGCATCACGGATCACGGTAAATTGCCGCTGATAGCGGCCGTTTACCACGTGATCGCGCCGTCGAATGACGGCGCGATCACTTGTAAACAAACCGGCGTCATTTGATGACGCCGGTTCCTCCCTCTCCTCCCTCTCCTCCTTCTCCTCTCTGTACAGTGTGCGAGGAGAGGGGGGGGGGGAGCGGGGTGTCAGCAGCTAAGCTGTGGCTGGATCTGTGACAAATGCAGTCACAGATCCAGCCATCCCTCAATCCATCCCAGCTCTGCAATCCCCCAGTACCCTGCAATCCCCAGTACCCAGCATTACCCCAGTACCCAGCAATCCCCCAGGACCCAACAATCCCCCAGTACCCAACAATCCCCCAGTACCCAACAATACCCCACAATACCCCAGTACCCAACAATACCCCACAATACCCCAGTACCCAACAATACCCCACAATACCCCAGTACCCAACAATACCCCAGTACCCAACAATACCCCACAATACCCCAGTACCCAACAATACCCCAGTACCCAACAATACCCCAGTACCCAACAATACCCCACAATACCCCAGTACCCAACAATACCCCAGTACCCAACAATACCCCAGTACCCCACAATACCCCAGTACCCCACAATACCCCAGTACCCGACAATACCCCAGTAACCGGCAATACCCCAGTACCCGGCAATACCCCAGTACTCAGCAATACCCCAGTACTCGGCAATACCCCAGTACTCGGCAATGCCCCAGTACCCAACAATACCCCAGTACCCAACAATACCCCAATACTCAGCAATGCCCCAGTACTCAACAATACCCCAATACTCGGCAATACCCCAATACTCGGCAATACCCCAATACTCGGCAATACCCCAGTACTCGGCAATACCCCAATACCCTGCATGATACTTTGCAATACCCCAATACTCTGCAATACCGCCTATGGGGATTTTTAAGTAGCGAAGTTTGGCGCCATTCCACGAGTGTGCGCAATTTTGAAGTGTGACATGTTGGGTATCTATTTACTCGGCGTAACTTCATCTTTCACATTTTGAAAAAAAATCGGGCTAACTTTACTGTTTTGTTTTGTTTTAAGCACAAAACAGTTTTTTTTTAAAAACACGCGTTCAATAAATTTCTGCGAAAATACCGTGCGAGATAAAAAGTTGTAACGGCCGCCATTGTATTCTCTAGGGTCTTTGCTAAAAAAGCATATATAATGTTTTGGGGTTCTATGTAATTTTCTAGCAAATAAATGATGATTTTTCCATGTAGGAGAGGAATGTCAGAATTGGTCTGGGTGTTCCAGAACGCCTGATGGTGCTCCCTGCATGTTGGGCCTCTGTATGTGGCCACGCTGTGTAAAAGTCTCACACATGGGGTATCGCCATACTCGGGAGGAATAGCAGAATGTGTTTTGGGGTGTGATTTGTAGTATGCATATGCTGTGTGTGAGAAATAACCCGCTAATATGACAGAAACAAGTTTTTTTTTTTTTTTTTTACAGAATTTTCAGTCGTTTTTCTTTTATAGCGCAAAAAATAAAAAACCCAGAAGTGATCAAATACCACCAAAAGAAAGCTCTATTTGTGTGAAAAAAAAGGACAAAAATTTCAAATGGGTAGAATGTTGTATGACTGAGTAATTGTCATTCAAATTGTGAGAGCACCGAAAGCTGAAAATTGGTCTGGTTAGGAAGGGGGTTTAAGTGCCCAGTGGTCAAGTGGTTAATTGTCACCACTGTGCCCTTTAATTGTCTCCACTGTGCCCTTTAATTGTCGCCACTGTGCCCATTGTTGCCACTGTGCCCATTGTCGCTACTGTGCTCATTGATGCCACTGTGCCCATTGTTGCCAATGTGCCCATTGTCGCCGCCGTGCCCTGTAAAATGCCCCCCCCCCCACCCGGCACTTACCTTTCTGGGGGTCAGCCATCCTCCTTCCATGTTTCAGCCAATCAGGTTACCAGTAACCAGAACCGGTGAACCTGATTGGCTGAGACGCCTGTCAGTCTTATCCAAGGAACACACCCCCGTACGTTCCTTAGATAAGCATTCGGAAGCCGACTATAGCCTGAGGGCTGTACTCGGAAAGCCGCTGGCTCTGATAGGCACTTTCACACAGCCAACCAGCTGCCGTTATTCAGGTGGCTGGCGCTCACCATCCGGCCATCTGTCGAGCGGGCGGCAGCGGCGAAAATACATAGATTCATGCAATGCATGAATCTATGTATTTCAGTGGCTGTGCGAGAGACAGAGGGGGCGGCGCTCCGGCGCCCTCTATGGACGAACCACTCCTTATGCAAATTCAACCACCAATTCCTGCAATCCCCTCAGTTAAAGGAGAAGTATAGCCAAAGCTTTTTTGGCTGTACTTTGCCTGTGGATCACAGTGTAGTTTGTTCTGTACCCCGTGACCTGTTTTCAGCCAATAAGATAGAGATATGAGATGCGGGACTGTCCCAGAAAACCCGGGACAGTTGGCATCTATGCAAATGAAACCACCATATAAGGACTGAAAAGATGCAACATATCACATTTTTTGTATTTAGATATGCTTTAAAAACGGGGGGGGGGGGGTTCGCAATGGCAGCTGCACCCGCCCAATACTAGAGCCCATGATCTGGTTCCTACGTCTCCATAATTCTGCACATTATAAATACAATTTATCCAAAACCTGAAGCCGCTTATGTAGAAAATAAGTGAAAGAGGATGGAAGGAAAACTGATGATCCCGATATAAAAGAAAAGCCCTACACAAGCAAAGTCCAACATGGAGCTTTCAAATCCCTAAAAATCTGATTGCTGAACTCTGCGTGACTCCTCAGTGGCTGTCCTTGCTTCCCGCATTAAAAAGAGAAAATTCATTAAATATTTGCACACATCTGCAAACGAAATAGATCATTTCAAGGTTGTCAGCTCCCGCTATATACTGGGTGGCGGGGGGGGGGGGGGGGGGGGGGGAGGATGCTGGGTAGAAATGGAAACACAGTAAAATATTAAATAGAGTGAAAGTAGAGAAAAAAGGATGTGATAGGCAAGCGTGACGCTTGGCCCCCCGAACTGTAGGAGGCACAGATGATCAATTTATGGTGGAGCTAATTTTGAAATCTGTGTCTGTTCCTACGTAGGGTTAGCAAGTCTTCTGATTTTCCACTGCTGAATACTAAGCACTGGTAGCATGAAGAGCCACATTCATAAGTCGTTAAAGAAAAAAAAAAAAAACATTTGCACCTATTCACCAACAGCTGTTCTCCATAACCAGATATTTTTAAGTTTACATTTAGCCAAGTCTATAGAAAATGTTTTTTTCTGATGATATGCCTTTGGCTTGTTCCTCGGCTTTGCTTTCGCCTGATCCCAACTTGCAACCATTCATTATTGACCTTCAGATTGGTCCTCATATGCACTTCTGCTTGAACCCAACCTGCAACCACTTGTTGCTGAACTTTAGCTTGTTTACTGACTGTGTTTCTGCTAGATCCCTACCTGTAACCAACTGTTACTGATCTTTAGCTTGTTTACTGACTACACGTCCGCTTGATTCCAACCTGCAACCACTTGTTGCCGACCATTAGCTGGTCTACTGACTATATCTGCTACTGGACCCCAACCTGCTTACCTTGTGGGTGGATCCTGAGGACCATGACCTGATACCAACACACAACAAAACCCATCTCCACCATCACAATCTCTGGGGAATAACGGTTAGCGCTTAGACCCTGCATCTTGAGTGAGCCTGTGTCATCCACTAGGTAATCTGCTGGTTTGTGGGAGCCTCTCTATGGCTATAGCTACGGGTCTCTGAGCCGACACATGACAGTGACAGACCTATTTACATCTTTGAGGTAGAGGTACTTTTCTTTTGTAGCATTAGGCAGGTGCATTGTCATACCTTTACCTAATCTTTCTTTGTGCGTTGACATGTATTATTAATACATGTTGATGTGCATTTTTTCAATGTATTTTTTACTTTAGGTTTTGGCATGGATAGATTTATAACGTTCTCCTGTCTATCCCCATTTGACACCTTTTTCGTATTTTTTTTATTATTTAGATTTTTACTACTTATGTAACACTTTTGTGTAAATAATGATATTATACGCTAGGGATGTGCTTCGCTTTCGACTCGAACCTATGTTCGAATCGAACATTGCCTGTTCGATTGTTCCTCGAAATTCGAACAAAACGGGTCATTCGCGCCAAATTCGAGTGACGCGTCACGGCCCATAATTCACTGCGGCATTGCGCGCTGATGATTGGCCAAGCATGCACTATGACCCGCATGCTTGGCCAATCACAGTGCGCAAAAAACGGAAAACCATAATTGGCCAAAGCCAGGGTGGCTTTGGCCAATTATGGCTCAGGGCTTTAGCACACCCCCCACACTATAAAAGTGTGTAGTGTGTTGTGGCGGTGTTAATGAAAAGATCAGTCCTAGAGATTGAGAGATAGATAGAGCAGGCAGGCTAGTCAGTTTAGTTAAATTTACAGTGTGTAGAGGATATATATACATCCCAGGAGTTGTACATATATTTATACACTGTATAGTTTAGCTAGATCAGCTATTCCTATTTGTCAGGCAGTTGATTGTGCTAGCCGCAGTGTTCTAATGTGTTGTATTGCCCGTGTGCTGTATAGTTTGCACTTAAACCTTCTTGTAGTTGACTGCACTTGTGCTGTATAGTTTGCACATAAACGTACTTGGTATTTACTGCACTTGTGCTGTAGAGTTTGCACTTAAACCTACTTGTAGTTTACTGCACTTGTGCTGTATAGTTTGCACCTAAACGTACCAGGTGTTTACTGCACTTGTGCTGTATAGTTTGCACTTACACCTACTTGTAGTTTACTGCAATTGTGCTGTATAGTTTGCACCTAAACGTACTTGGTGTTTACTGCACATGTGCTTTATAGTTTGCACTTAAACTTACTTGTAGTTTACTGCACTTGTGCTGTATAGTTTGCACCTAAACGTACCAGGTGTTTACTGCACTTGTGCTGTATAGTTTGCACTTAAACCTACTTGTAGTTTACTGCACTTGTGCTGTATAGTTTGCACCTAAACATACTTGGTGTTTTTCATTTTTTTTTATCACTTTAAGCATCATTAAAATCGCTGCTCCAGAAAAAACGACCGTTTTTAAAACTTTTTTTTCCATTGATACGTGTTCCCTGGGGCAAGACCCGGGTCCCCAAACCCGTTTTCCGACAATAACTTGTATATTGGGCTTTAAATTGATGACTTTTGAATTCGAACGTTCGAGTCCCATAGACGTTAATGGGGTTCGATACGTTCGCGCGAACATGAGGTCCGTTCGAAGGTTCTGGTGCAAACCGAACACGGGGGTGTTCGGCTTATCCCTATTATACGCATTGTAATTCGGCTTCTAAAGAGAGAACACAGTAGTAGAGGTTTCCTTTCAGACTGTCTCTTTCTAATTGTAATTAATCACCTAAATAAATAGATGAAATGTATACACGGAAGCTATTTTATCTGTCAAATGATTTGTATTTTTGTCCATAGAGAGAAAAAACTTAGTTGTCAGGAATCAGCAGCAGGGATATCCAGATCTGCTTGGCCATACTTAGGAAACTGAGACCGGACTATATAGAGTTGTTGGAGAAGCAAATATGACTTAGGTCTGGACTTTACAGTAAAGAGCTTTGTAGCATATCAGAATTTGCATAACAAAAGGTCTAGGACTAGGCCATCTACTGTGGCTACTGTGACTTGGCGTTATCTGATTGGACAGGCAAGTGTGGGTGGTTTAGGGTGAGGGGGAATGATTGTTAAAAGCACACACCAAAGAGTAAGCTCTCCCTATTTCTCCAACTCTTGGTTCCTGTTACATGCTCATCATGGGAGCTCTCGGCTCCTTGCTGAACCAGCTGATATGTGATAAGTATCTTTGAATTTCTCTTGTATATATATATATATATATTGTGGTGTTTAATTTAATGTGTGAAGTTGAAATATCCCTATTTCCTTGGGAATAAACAAAAGATGTTAATTTTACCAGCAGCAGTGTGTGTGTGTGTGTGTGTGTGTGTGTCTTAATAGGCGTAGACCAATGAATCCATTTATGCAATAGATAGGAAGGAATTCGTAAATATGTTTCGGGATAATAATTTAGTTTATATTTAATAGCCTTGTATATTGTAGCATTTACTTAATTTTGGCACCCGAGATGGGACACGAACCCACACTAGTAAAGTAAATGTATTAATAGTAAAACAAAAGATACCCAAACACCAGCAAAGAGGAAACACAGCAAACGTGAAGATACAACTGAACCACAACCATATAAATCAAACTGCCTAACTAGCAACCTAACTAAATAACAGAAAGCCTAACTAGCAAACTGAATATATACAATATGGACAAAAAAGGGAAACACAGATAAACAGAGTAATACTGTAGATGCAAGGAGGAGGGGTGAATTGTAATCAGGAACAAGTGGAGAAGATACTGTATAAGGTAGCAGGATGCAAGATCAGGAAAAGGATAAAAGGCAAGCAGTATCTGGCTAGCAAAGCGAAACACTGACGTGAGACACACCTGTAGAGGAGGAACTAAATACCCTCCCAGCAGCCAGCACTAGTAGAGGAGGAACTAAATACCCCCCCAGAAGCCAACACTAGTAGAGGAGGAACTAAATACCCTCCCAGCAGCCAGCACTATTAGAGGAGGAACTAAATACCCTCCCAGCAGTCAGCACTAGTAGAGGAGAAACTAAATACCTTCCCAGCAGCCAGCACTATTATAGGAGGTACTAAATACCCTCTCTGCAGCCAGCACTAGTAGAGAAGGAACTACATACCCTCCCAGCAGCTAGCACTTGTAAAGGAGGAACTAAATACCCTCCCAGCAGCCAGCACTAGTAGAGAAGGAACTAAATACCCTCCCAGCAGCTAGCACTAGTAGAGGTGAAACAAAATACTCTCCCAGCAGCCAGCACTAGTAGAGGAGGAACTACATACCCCCCAGCAGCCAGTACTAGTAAAGGAGGAACTAAATACCCTCCCAGCAGCTAGCACTAGTAGAGGAGGAACTAAATACCCTCCCAGCAGCCAGCACTAGTAGAGGAGGAACTAAATACAATCCCAGCAGTCAGCACTAATAAAAGAGGAACTAAATACCTTCTTAGCGGCTAGGAGACACCTGCTGGTGGACACTGGAACTACAACCCTCCACCCAGGGAACCACAGTGCCACCAGCAGACAATCCATGCCCTGACAATAGTAGCAGCAGAGGTTTCCTTTCAGACTTTTACTCTATAAATGTTATTAAAAGAACCATCAGGCAGACAGACCTGGGAAAGGAGGAATAGGAGTCACCTCTCTGTCTCATTCATGTATATGTCCATTTAAATCTTGAGCTATTGAGCCCTTTCATAAAAACAAACTTTTTGTTGGCCAGCAAAGCAGATACAGATAGTCAAGGAATTGCGTGGAAAACAGGTTAAGAGTCTCAACTGCTAACAGAATACACACATTTCACCATAGAATGTCATAGTTCTAGTTGACCATTCTTTACGCAATTTCATTATTTTAGTTATGACTACGCTAAATATTAAAGAAGGCATATGAAACATCTAAAAAAAGCCCCTTTATGCTAGAGCCGACAAAGTCGTAGGAAAAAGTTGGAGTATACCTTTAAGAGGTGAAGTTCGCAGTCTTTAGTCGGATTCTTGGCATTCTCTCCATCCTCGCGCACAGACGATGGTTTTGCCGCTGTTGTCCGACTCTCTCCGGCAGCCTCCTGTGTCAGGAATTCGTGTTCCGCCGGTTGAACAGCACTTGCTCAGCTGCTACAAAACAACATTACAAAACCTGCCGTCAAATCTTGACCCGTTGTGTTTGGATGTGCACAGCGGAGGCATCCTGGCAGAGAACAGTTTGTACTCCCCGTCCTGACCTTATCAAGCTTTCTGCTTCTCTAACCCAACCCAACCCGCTCGTCTTTTGTCATCCTCGTTATTTTCTTTTTCCCTCCTCTCCCTTGTTGCAGAAAGAATTTGATCAACATAAGGGTATTATGTGCAATTGTCAAAAGGCCAGGGCCTCGGAAAAATTCTAAACAAGCTTTTTATCTCAAGGTAATGACTAGGAACCTGGAAAAAGAAATGTACAAAAGTATACATTGTACATTAAGCAAAAAATTCTGCATATATATCTATATATACAGTGGAGCCTTGGATTGTGTGAGTAACACAGTTAACGCGTTTCGTAATACGAGGACTGCATTTATAAAAATAGTGACTCGGTTTGCGATTGTTGTCTCGCAAAATGAGCACGATCCAGCGTTGTGCAGAACCGCTTTTGGCCTGAGGTGGGGGGGGGGGCTGGAGCCAAGCGGAACCTCCCGCTGTTCTTTCATTGTCCAGTCAATAGGCTGGGGGTGGAGAGAGGCAAACACTGTACAGTGGAACCTCGGATCGCAATACGAGCACTGTATTTAAAAAAAAATCGTGACTCGGTTTGCGAGTGTTGTCTCACAAAACCAGCGCGATTCAGGCCAAAGCAGTGTGAGTTCTGCTTTTGGCCTGAGGTGGGGGGGGGGCGCCAAGGGTGAAAAGGCCCGAGGACACTTCAGCTGACCTCGGCAAACCTCCTAAAGACTTCCTACCTGCGATTTGTGGAGGTCAGCCACGCGGTCCTCTGGCCTTTCCTTTGGAAAGGCCAGAGGACCGCGCGGCTGACCTCCACAAATCGCAGGTAGGAAGTCTTTAAGAGGTTTGCCGAGGTCAGCTGAAGTGTCCTCGGGCCTTTTCACCCATTTTCCGAGTCTCTCCGGCGCCCCCCTGCCTCTGGCCACATACGTTATTGCATCCCATTGAAGTCAATGTGGAACTAATTATTTTCCCCTATTTTCCCCTACCTCAATGGGAAAACTCGCTTTGATATGCTTTGAATTACGAGCATTCTCCTGAAATGGATTATGCTCGTAATCCGAGGTTCCACTGATATATATATATATATACTGTATATACCAGCCGTATGACTTTTTTCATTGGAAATTCCGATCGTGTGTACAAGCCATAAGGGAAATTCCCTTGGGGTACGTTGAAGATCAGATTGGGAAACCAATTTAGACTTTGGAGGACGTATGAACTCCACTCAGACGTGGTCAAGATTCAAGATAAAGCACCAGCCCCTGAGGCACTAAAACCCGCCCCCGAGGCCCCTGACTGCCTTTAGGGCAGGAAACCTAAACAAGGCAAGATCAGCACTGCTCAATCCAAGAGAAAAACCTTGAAAAAATTCCGTCTCTAGCCCAGGATCGGGTGGTAGAGCCATGTTTGCATAGCTGTGATTGCTGAACGCTGCTCCTGCTATACCCCGCAGCCTATGCCCGGAGCAATGAGCTTATTAATTATGAGAGTGGAGATATGTAGCCTCTGGCTCTATCAATAAGTGATAAGGCCTTGTAAACAGAAGGGTTTTATTTTGTACTACAGCGGCTGGAGGAAGAGGGCCTCCTCGGACGGAAAGGAATAAAGCACACAGAGAGTAAAGAGGGAGCTTAAAGGGAATATATTTATGATATAGAGAGAGATATACTGTATATATGTTTATGTATTATGTTCGAAACTAAATAATTAAATCTGAAAAAAAGTATATATGTATATATTTCTTACATAGAAATATAAGGCGCTCCAACCAGTCCAGCTTGGTTTCCGTTAACTGCATCCAACAGAAAAAGAAACACAAAGTAGCTGCGGCACTCTCTTTTGTTTATTAACCGCTTGCCGACCACGGCAGAATGGCAGGGCTGCACAAAGTAACAGGACCCGCGGACTCGATTGTCCTGTGTAAACAAGGCATTCCCCTGTTCTGCCTAGTGACAGGACACTGATCTACTGCCCCCTCTCATTGGGAGCAGTGACCAGTGTCACATGTAGCCCAGCCCTCACACAGTTAGAATCACTGCCTAGGACACACTTAACCCCTTCCTCGCCCCCTTCACTGCCAGTGTCATTTACAAAGTAATCAGTGCATTTTTATAGCACTGATGGCTGTATAAATGACAATGGTCCCAAAATAGCGTCAAAAGTGTCCGATGCGTCCGCCATAATGTCACAGTCAGGATAAAAAACGCTGATTGGCACCATTACTAGTAAAGGCTTGTGGAATGGCTACAAGCTACAGTTCTTAAAAATCTCCATAGGTGAACACAGTTTACCTACAGTATGCCTGGGCGACTTATGTATGCGTTTGCTTCTGCCCGCAGGCACGGAGGGAGGGGGGGGGGGGCACTTTAAAAAAAAAATTGTCTTATTTATTAAATTTTTAATTTTTACTCTGTCCCTTTATTTTTTATCACCTTTATTATGTATTATGTAAACATCCCTTGTAATAGAAATAAAGATGACAGGTTCTCTTTATGTGGTCAAAATGACCCCAAATCGCTCCTTTACCTTTAAAAGCAAAAGATAAAAAATACTTTTTTTTTGATCTTTTGCTTGAAAAAAAAAAATGTAACTTCCGCCCTAGACCGGAAGTGACATCATGACATCATTCCAGTCCTCCAAGGCCATAGAGGCGATCGGAGACAATCTGATCTTTGTTCGCTTCTGTGAGCCGGCCACAGCCGGCCACACCGGATCGTTTCTCGAGCGGGGGGGGGGGAGACATCCTCTCCCGCTGCTTCTTAAAGCCATCCAGCGGCTAATGAACTGCTCGGACCACTTTCATAAGAAAGCCTGTCGTTGGCTGAAAAGGAAAAATACCAGAGTCATGACTGATAGCAGTAAAGCACATACAAACTCCAATATATATATATATATATATATATATATATATATATATATATAGACGTATTGTGGTCAGCAAGTGGATAATTAGAATACTTTTCCAATTATATTAACATCAGCATAACGAAGAGATCATCAATGTAATATATCAAATGTGTTACAAAGTATTTGAATATATGGTGAAAATAAAGGGATTTTTAAATACAGCTTACCTGTAAAATCCTTTTCTTGGAGTACATCACGGGACACAGAGCGGCATATTCATTACTATGTGCAAACTCCTGAAGGTACTCCATATAACCCACATAGTAATGAATATGCCGCTCTGTGTCCCGTGATGTACGAGAAAGAAAAAGGGATTTTTAAATACAGCTTACCTGTAAAATCCTTTTCTTGGAGTACATCACGGGACACAGAGCGGCATATTCATTACTATGTGGGTTATATGGAGTACCTTCAGGAGTTTGCACATAGTAATGAATATGCCGCTCTGTGTCCCGTGATGTACGAGAAAGAAAAAGTCCTCTTTGAATCCCATGCTAGAGTCCCCTAAAGACGTGCCCTCGCATGAAACATGTAGGGGCGGAGCTACATGCTGATGTCACGTTGCTGTTCTAGTGAGTCCACTTTTATTCAAACGTTTTTTAATGCTGTTTAGGGTTAAGCGAGCCCGAACTGTAAAGTTCGGGTTCGTACCGGACTTTTGGATGTTTTGTACCCGAACCCGAACAATTTACTGTAAGTTCGGGTCCGGGTTCGGTGTTCGGCAATGTAATGGCACGCTGCAGGGCAGCCAATTACCATTTGTTTTACTCGTGTGACCTAGAAGCCATCACAGCCATGCCTACTAATGGCATGGCTGTGATTGGCCAGTGCAGCATGTGACCCAGCATGTGACCCAGCCTCTATATAAGCTAGAGGCACATAGTACAGCTCGTCACTCTGCTTTAGATAGGGTAGGGAAAGGCTGCTGCTGCTGCTCTTCTGAGGGAGAGAATTAGATAGGAGTCAGACTGTCCTGCTTCAGAAATCACATTACTCAGCGATCTACATACCATTAGATAGTTACTTTAAGGAAAGGTTCCTGATTGTGCTTGTAGGGAGAGAAATAGATAGGAGTCTGTCTTGCTTCAGATATCTAATTACACCAGCACTGCATATGTTACTGTGAGATACTCTGCAAGATACTTTTCTTCTATTGTGCTATTCAAAAAACACCCATTTAGGGCAAAAAATATATATTTTGCAGTGTTTCCTCCAGTGTTTCCTCCACCGCCACTTCCAGCTCCACCACCACTTCCACCTACACCGCCACTTCCACCTCCACCGCCACTTCCACCTACACCGCCACATCCACCGCCACCTCCTACTCCATAGGGACCTCGTCCTCCTAGGTCAAGATTTTTTTTTTTTATGTATTTTATGCTATTTTAAGTTATTTCCCTATCCACATTTGATTGCAGAGTACTTGCCATGCTCTTACCAACATTTTGCAGCCCTCTAGCCCTTTCTCTTCGTTTTTTAGAGACATTTTAGTAGTCAAAAATTCGGGTCCCCATTGACTTCAATGGGGTTCGGGTCAAGTTCGGGTTACGAACCCAGACTTTTTTCCTGAAGTTCGGCCGAACCCGTGGAACCCGAACATCCAATCTTCCGCTCAACTCTAATGCTGTATTTAAATTTAAATTGACCTAAAATCACTTTTTTTCTCAAGAATCCATATCACATTTTACATGAGCCTCTTGAGGCAGAGTTTCATGTTTTTGGCTCCTATAGACATCTTTGGGAAAGTCTAAAATGCTTGAAAGATACCTGAAAACACACATTTTATTGTAATTGCTTGCCTCTCCTTCTCCTAGTGTGACTAGATTTACATAGGCTACAAAAAAAAAAACCTGAAAACATGTTCACCTGTAAATGGGGACTATCTGGCTGCAATGGGTAATAAAGTTGACCCTCTGATTATGAGCATAATCCGTTCCAGGAGAATGCTCGTAATCCAAAGTAGTCGCATATCAAAGCGATTTTTCCCATTGAAGTCAATGCAAACAAAAATAATTTGTTCCGCATTGACTTCAATGGGAGGCGATACCGAATGCCGCCAGAGGTGGGGGGCGCCAGAGAGCACCGAAAAACGTCCGAAAAGGCCCGAGGACACTTCGGCTCGTTTCCTGCGCCCCGTACCTCAGGCCAAATCAGGTACTGCAGGCCAATGTTCAGTTTTTTCACGGCTCCTCAGTACCAAATGAGGTACTGCAGGCCTATTTAGCTTGAATTTTGCTCGTCTTGCGAGTCAACACTCGCAAACCGAGTCAGAACTTAAAATAAAAAGTTACTCAACATTGTTATAATGTTTCCTGGACAAGGCTAGCCACCCATGGATTGGTTTTGCAGGGCCCCTAAAGCATACCGCCCAACTTTCTGAGATGTGAACGAGGGACACCTATCAGCAAAAGTATGCAGGCATAGGACACACCCCTGCCACGCCCCCTTAAAGGAGAATTGTACAAAAAAAAAACAAGATTAGTTAAACCTACAAGTGCTTTTTTTACCACTACTATTCCTTTATATTGGCTCTTGGAATTTACAAATGCAGCAATTTAGAAATCGGATTAAATATTTAGCACTGGGAAACACTCTTTATCAACTTAAGGACCCCCTACCGACGATATACGTTGGCAGAATGGCACGGCTGGGCACAGGCACCTACAGGTACGTTCCCTTTAAGAGCCCAGGCGTGGGTCTGAAGCTCCGTGACCGCACCCGTGGACCCGATCGCCGCCGGCGTCCCACAATTGGTCACAGGAGCGTGACTAAATACACCTCCCCGTTCTTCTGTGTGGCAGCGACACTGATCGTCAGTTCCCTACAGCCACGCCCCCCTACAGTAAGGATCACTCCCTTCGGGCACACTTAACCCCTTAGCGCCCCCTAGTGGTTAACTCCTTCACTGCTATTGTCATTTTCACAGTTATCAGTGCATTTTTATAGCACTTTTCGCTGTGAAAATGATCCCAAAAATGTGTCAAAAGTGTCCGATGTGTCCGCCATAATGTCGCAGTCACGAAAAAAAATCGCTGATCGCCGCCATTACTAGTAAAAAAAAAAAAAAAAATATTAGTAAAAATGCCATAAAACTATCCCCTATTTTGTAAAGGCTATAAATTTTGCGCAAACCAACCGATAAATGCTTATTGCGATTTTTTTTTTACCAAAAATAGGTAGAAGAATACGTATTGGCCTAAAATGAGGGGAAAAAATATATATTTTTTGGGGATATTTATTACAGCAAAAAGTAAAAAATATTGTTTTTTTTTTTTTCAAAATGGTCGCTCTATTTTTGTTTATAGTGCAAAAAATAAAGACCGCAGAGGTGATCAAATACCACCAAAAGAAAGCTCTATTTGTGGTAAAAAAAAAAAAGGATGCCAATTGTGTTTGGGAGCCACGTCGCACGACTGCGCAATTGTCAGTTAAAGCGACGCAGTGCCGAATCGCAAAAAGTGGCCAGGTCCTTTACCTGCATAATGGTCCGGGGCTTAAGTGGTTAATAGATAAAAAGTGAATTTTATATACAACTCTATAGATCAGACCAAAATGAGGGGCAATGAGGAGGAATGAGGGACAGAGGGACATTGCTCCAAATCATGGACAGTCCCTCAAAACCAGGGACAGTTGGGAGCTATGCCTAAAGATATTCTTGAAGGTCCCTTCCTGAACACACCATAAACGTTAAATATAGGATTGACTGACGGCATCAACATTCTGGCAGTAGAAGAAGCTAATTCCCTGGAAACATCAGATGCCAGCTTTGCCGAAGACGGCAGAGAAAATCCGACAGATGCTCTATATTCTCCTTACAGTTTAAGTTGCTTATGACGTAGCGGGTAAAACAGAAGTTGAGGGTTTTTGCGCTTTTCCCAGACAAATAAAATCCCGATATATGTGCATAATGCCGGGAAGATGAGCCGAGTGTGACAGCAACCGAGATAGGCAAGGAGCTTTTCTCTCTCTCTTCCAAAAAGTTACATTTTTGTCTCATCAGTCCACAGAATGTTTGCCTAAAACTCTTGGGGATAATCCAGATGTTTTTTGGTAAATGTGAGATGAGCCTTTGTGTTCTTTTCGGTCAGCAGTGGCTTTGGCCTTGGAACTCATCCATGGAGGCCATTTTTGCCCCGTCTCTTTCTTATTGTTGGATCATCAACACCGATCTTACCTGAGGCAAGTGAGGCCTACAGTTCTTTAGATGTTGTTCTGGGTTCTTTTATGACCTCCTGGATGAGTAGGGTGACCACATGTCCCACATGACCCGCATTTTGCAGGTCTGTCCCGTGCACCTTCATTCCAGGACAATACAGTGTCCCGGAATGAAACTGACACAGCCACCCCCCAAGCCAAACTAATGCCCCCAAAAAAGGTCGCCACATCACCTCTTCACTCACTGACAGTACTTGTCCTGGTCGGGAATGACTAGAGGAGCACAATCCCTACCCCCTGGTTGTGATTGGAGAAATCATAAATCCCGCCTCTTGTGTCCGATCACTGTGCTGTGATTCGTTACAGCACAAGCTGATTTTTGGGAAGGGGGGTGTCCCTGAATGGTAGCTTGGAAATGTGGTCACCCTATGGATGAGTCGTGGTCGTGTTCTTGGAGTCATTTTTGTAGGCCGGCCACTCCTGGGAAGGTTCACTGTTGCAAGTTATCTCCATTTGTAGATAATGCCCCCCCCCCCCCCCCCCCCCGCAGTTCACTGGAGTTCCAAAGCCTTAGAAATGGCTTTGAAACCCTTCCTAGACCGATACATGTACATTACTTTGTTTGTAATCTGTTGTTGATTTTTTTTAGGACTGTGGCATGATGTGTGAGCGTCCTTCACTTTGTCAGACAGATTGGCCCGGATTTACAAAGGAGTTACGCCGGCGTATCTCCAGATACGCCGCCGTAATTTTAAATGTGCGCCGTCGCATCTTTGCGCCGATTCACAAAGCAAGACATGGCTTCAGTCGTCAAGGGTAACTTGCCTACGCCGGCGTATCGTGGGCGCATAGTTATGCTGGACGCATTCGGCATTCCCATTATAAATATGCCAATGAGTAAGATACGCCGATTCACGAACGTAAATGCGCCCGACCGCTTCATATACGCGATTTGCGTAAGTCTTACATCCGGCGTAAAGTTACCCCTGCTATATGAGGCGCAGCTAATGCCAAGGTATGGGCCAGGGAACGACGCCGTCGAATTTTACGCCGTTTACGTAGTACGTGAATAGGGCTGGGCGTAGGTTACGTTGACACGTCCTAGGCTTTGCGCGCCGACGTCACTAAGGCATTGTATCCGACGTGATTCGGAGCATGCACACTGGGAGACGTCCACGGACGGCGCATGCGCTTGTTCGTTCGGCCCATCATTTGCATGGGGTCACGGTTCATTGTCATAAAACACGCCCACTGCCTTGCTACTTTGAATTACACAGGCCTACGCCAGCCCATTTACGCTACGCCGCCGTAACTTAGGGAGCAAGTGCTTCGTGAATACGGCACTTGCCTCTCTAAGTTGCGGCGGCATAGCATAAAGAAGATACGCTACGCCCGCACAAAGATACGCCCGGGTACGTGAATCCGGGCCTTTGTATTTATGTGATCTCTTGATTCAACAGGTCTGGCAGTAATCAGACCTGGGTGTGGCAAGTAAAATTTAACTCAGCTTTCCAAAAATATTGTGGTTAAAGCGGAGGTTCACACAAAAAGTGAACCTCTGCTTTTTGGACCCCCCCCCCCTCCGGTGTCACATTTGACACCTTTCAGGGGGGGGTGCAGATAACTGTCTGAGATAGGTATTTGCACCACTTCCGGGTTCTGATCCCCGCGGGGGAATCCAGTCCGTCACGTCGCCCCCCTGCTGTCTTCTGGGAAACACTGTTCCCAGGAGAGAGCGGGGACAAGTGACGGCGCGCCGCGATCCTCGCGCATGTGGGAATCGGGCAGTGAAGTCGAGGATGGCGGCGGAAGCAGCCGAGGATCGGGCAATTGCTCAGCCGAGGCTGCTGACATCGCGGGTGCGCTGGACAGGTAAGTGTCCATTTTTTTTAAAAGTCAGCAGCTGCCATATTTGTAGCTTCTGGCTTTTTTAAAAAAAAAAAATTGGTGGAACCTCCGCTTTAATCACAGTTCATTCATGATTCAGCATGGGAGGGGGCAATTACTTTTTCACATAGTGCCAGGCAGGTTTGAACAGACTTTTTCCTTTAATAAATGAAATAATAATTTAAAAACTGCATCTTGGATTTAGTCGAGTTATCTTTGTGTAATATTAAAGTCATTTAAGTGTGAGAAATATGCAAAAAAAAAATTAAATCAGGAAGGGGGCAAATACTTTTTCACAGCACTGTAGCTAGAATCTTCACAGCACTGTAGCTAGCGCCTATATACGTCGGCAGAATGGCACAGCTGCGCAACGCAACATACCTGTACGTTGCTTTGAATTTGCCACCGTGTGGGCGCGTGCGCCCGTCGAGTGCCCCGTGACCGTGCCTGCGGGACCCGCAGACTCGATGTCCGCCGGGTGCCCGCGATCGTGTCACGGAGCTGCAGAACGGAGGGATGCCTATGTAAACAAGGCATTTCCCTGTTCTGTCTAGTGACAGGACAGAGATCTACTGCCCCCCTGTCATCAGGAGCAGTGATCATTGTTGTGTCACTTGTAGCCCAGCCCCCACACAGTTAGAATCACTCCCTAGGATACACTTAACCCCTTGCTCGCCCCCCCCCCCCTAGTGTTTAACCCCTTCCCTGCCAGCGTCATTTACACAGTAATTGGTGCATTTTTATAGCACTGGTCGCTATATAAATGCCAATGGTCCCAAAATAGCGTCAAACGTGTCCGATGTTTCCGCCATAATGTCGCAGTCCCGATAATAATTGCTGATCGCCGCCATTACTAACAAAAAAATAATTATTAATAAAAACGCCATAAATCTATCCCCTATTTTGTAGATGCGAAAAATGTTGCGCAAACCGATCGATAAACGCTTATTGCGTTTTTTTTACCGAAAATATGTAGAATACTTATCGGCCTAAACTAAGAAAGATTTTTAAATATATATATATACACAGTATATATATATTATTTTTTATTTTGGGGGGGGGGGGGATATTTAGTATAGCAAAAATGAAAAAATATTGCTTTTTTTTTCCAAATTTCCGCTCTATTTTTGTTTATTTGTTTATTTATATTTGCGGAAACGTTACCCACTTCATTTAAAGTCCCGGGGGCAAAACCTTTTCTTTTGACTATTTTTGTTTATAGCGCAAAAAATAAAAACCGCAGAGGTGATCAAATACCACCAAAAGAAAGCTCTATTTGTGGGGGAAAAAGGACGCCAATTTTGTTTGGGAGCCACGTCGCACGACCGCGCAAATGTCAGTTAAAGCGTCGCAGTGCAGAATCGCAAAAGTGCTCTGGTCAGGAAGGGGGTTAAATCTTTTGGGGCTGAAATGGTTAAATAGATAGATATGGTGGACAGTCGAATGTGAGTGATACTTATTTCTCTCCTTTGAGCCCGGAATGATCCGTCATGGTCACCCCCCTCTTCCAGGACACAGTGAGATGAACTCCATGGTACTCCATTATCTTATTAATAAGACTGCACCTCTGTATCTCTGCACCTCTGTATCTCTGCACCTCTGTATCTCTGCACCTCTGTATCTCTGTACCTCTGTATCTCTGTACCTCTGCACCTCTGTACCTCTGCACCTCTGTATCTCTGTACCTCTGTATCTCTGCACCTCTGTATCTCTGTACCTCTGTATCTCTGCACCTCTGTATCTCTGTATCTCTGCACCTCTGTATCTCTGTATCTCTGTACCTCTGTATCTCTGTACCTCTGCACCTCTGTACCTCTGCACCTCTGTATCTCTGCACCTCTGTATCTCTGCACCTCTGTATCTCTGCACCTCTGTATCTCTGTACCTCTGTATCTCTGCACCTCTGTATCTCTGTACCTCTGTATCTCTGCACCTCTGTATCTCTGTATCTCTGCACCTCTGTATCTCTGTATCTCTGTACCTCTGTATCTCTGTACCTCTGCACCTCTGTACCTCTGCACCTCTGTATCTCTGTACCTCTGTATCTCTGCACCTCTGTATCTCTGTACCTCTGTATCTCTGCACCTCTGTATCTCTGCACCTCTGTATCTCTGCACCTCTGTATCTCTGTACCTCTGTATCTCTGCACCTCTGTACCTCTGTAACTCTGTACCTCTGTATCTCTGCACCTCTGTATCTCTGCACCTCTGTATCTCTGCACCTCTGCACCTCTGTATCTCTGTATCTCTGCACCTCTGTACCTCTGTAACTCTGCACCTCTGTATCTCTGCACCTCTGTATTTCTGCACCTCTGTATCTCTGTATCTCTGCACCTCTGTATCTCTGCACCTCTGTATCTCTGTACCTCTGTATCTCTGTACCTCTGCACCTCTGTATCTCTGTACCTCTGTATCTCTGCACCTCTGTATCTCTGTACCTCTGTATCTCTGCACCTCTGTATCTCTGCACCTCTGTATCTCTGTACCTCTGTATCTCTGCACCTCTGTACCTCTGTAACTCTGTACCTCTGTATCTCTGCACCTCTGTATCTCTGCACCTCTGTATCTCTGCACCTCTGCACCTCTGTATCTCTGTACCTCTGTATCTCTGCACCTCTGTACCTCTGTAACTCTGCACCTCTGTATCTCTGCACCTCTGTATTTCTGCACCTCTGTATCTCTGCACCTCTGTATCTCTGCACCTCTGTATCTCTGCACCTCTGTATCTCTGTACCTCTGTATCTCTGTACCTCTGCACCTCTGTACCTCTGCACCTCTGTACCTCTGCACCTCTGTACCTCTGTAACTCTGTACCTCTGTATCTCTGCACCTCTGTATCTCTGCACCTCTGCACCTCTGTATCTCTGTACCTCTGTATCTCTGCACCTCTGTACCTCTGTAACTCTGCACCTCTGTATCTCTGCACCTCTGTATTTCTGCACCTCTGTATCTCTGCACCTCTGTATCTCTGTATCTCTGTACCTCTGTATCTCTGTACCTCTGTACCTCTGCACCTCTGTATCTCTATACCTCTGTATCTCTGTACCTCTGTATCTCTGCACCTTTGTATCTCTGCACCTCTGTATCTCTGCACCTCTGTATCTCTGTACCTCTGTATCTCTGCACCTCTGTATCTCTGTACCTCTGTATCTCTGCACCTCTGTACCTCTGTAACTCTGTACCTCTGTATCTCTGCACCTCTGTATCTCTGCACCTCTGTATCTCTGCACCTCTGTATCTCTGTATCTCTGCACCTCTGTACCTCTGTAACTCTGCACCTCTGTATCTCTGTACCTCTGTATCTCTGCACCTCTGTATCTCTGCACCTCTGTATCTCTGTACCTCTGTATCTCTATACCTCTGTATCTCTGCACCTCTGTATCTCTGTATCTCTGCACCTCTGTGCACCTCTGTATCTCTGCACCTCTGTATCTCTGCACCTCTGTATCTCTGCACCTCTGTATCTCTGTACCTCTGTATCTCTGCACCTCTGTATGTCTGCACCTCTGTATCTCTGTACCTCTGCACCTCTGTATCTCTGCACCTATGTATCTCTGTATCTCTGCACCTCTGTGCACCTCTGTACCTCTGCACCTCTGTACCTCTGCACCTCTGTATCTCTGTACCTCTGTATCTCTGCACCTCTGTATGTCTGCACCTCTGTATCTCTGTACCTCTGCACCTCTGTATCTCTGCACCTATGTATCTCTGTATCTCTGCACCTCTGTGCACCTCTGTATCTCTGTATCTCTGCACCTCTGTATCTCTGCACCTCTGTATCTCTGTACCTCTGCACCTCTGTATCTCTGCACCTCTGTATCTCTGCACCTCTGTATCTCTGTACCTCTGTGCACCTCTGTACCTCTGTATCTCTGTACCCCTGTATCTCTGCACCTCTGTATCTCTGCACCTCTGTGCACCTATCTGCTCATCTATTTCCATGCGGTGTGCGATGTGGACAGGAATACACGATGCCGCACTCCCTCTATCAGTCCCTGTAGGCCTGTGCTACATAAAGCCACATGGCATATTTAACTGGCGCTATGATCTATTCCTGCACAGCCTCCGGTAACTATTTCTCTACACAATTCCCCTTACTGAAGAAATATGGCTGACCTCTGACCTGCCTGCGGAAAAAGACGCCGGCCAGAACGACACGCGGCCAATTAGGTGGAAGGAGAGCGCAGGAATCTGCAATAATGGCTAAAATGTGAGCGGAATGTTCCTGGGATAGAAGGATGAACACTGAAACCCCCCAATGAATGGACCGAGCAGAGGTACAGAGATACAGAGGTACAGAAGTACAGAGGTACAGAGGTACAGAGATGCAGAGGTACAGAGGTACAGAGGTACAGAGATGCAGAGGTACAGAGATGCAGAGGTACAGAGGTACAGAGGTACAGAGATACAGAGGTACAGAGGTACAGAGATGCAGAGGTACAGAGATGCAGAGATACAGAGGTACAGAGGTACAGAGATACAGAGGTACAGAGATGCAGAGGTACAGAGGTTCAGAGGTACAGAGGTGCAGAGATACAGAGGTACAGAGGTACAGAGATACAGAGGTACAGAGATGCAGAGGTACAGAGGTGCAGAGGTACAGAGGTGCAGAGGTGCAGAGGTGCAGAGATACAGAGGTGCAGAGTTACAGAGGTGCAGAGTTACAGAGGTACAGAGTTACAGAGGTACAGAGGTGCAGAGATGCAGAGGTACAGAGATACAGAGATGCAGAGATACAGAGATACAGAGGTAGAGAAATACAGAGAAGCAGAGGTGCAGAGGTGCAGAGGTACAAAGATACAGAGGTACAGAGGTACAGAGATGCAAAGGTACAGAAGTGCAGAGATACAGAGGTACAGAGGTGCAGAGTTGCGGAGGTGCAGAGATACAGAGGTACTGCATGTCTGTACCTCTGTATCTCTGTATCTCTGCACCTCTGTATCTCTGTATCTCTGTACCTCTGTATCTCTGTATCTCTGTACCTCTGTACCTCTGTATCTCTGTATCTCTCTACCTCTGTATCTCTGCACCTCTGTACCTCTGTATCTCTGTATCTCTGTACCTCTGTATCTCTGTACCTCTGTATCTCTGCACCTCTGCACCTCTGTAACTCTGTACCTCTGCACCTCTGTAACTCTGTACCTCTGTATCTCTGTACCTCTGTACCTCTGTATCTCTGTATCTCTCTACCTCTGTATCTCTGCACATCTGTACCTCTGTACCTCTGTACCTCTGTACCTCTGTATCTCTGTACCTCTGTATCTCTGCACCTCTGCACCTCTGTAACTCTGTACCTCTGCACCTCTGTAACTCTGTACCTCTGTAACTCTGTACCTCTGTATCTCTGCACCTCTATACCTCTGCACCTCTGTAACTCTGTACCTCTGCACCTCTGTACCTCTGTAACTCTGTACCTCTGCACCTCTGCACCTCTGTACCTCTGTAACTCTGTAACTCTGTACCTCTGTATCTCTGCACCTCTATACCTCTGCACCTCTGTACCTCTGTAACTCTGTACCTCTGTAACTCTGTACCTCTGTAACTCTGTACCTCTGTATCGCTGTAACTCTGTACCTCTGCACCTCTGCACCTCTGTACCTCTGTAACTCTGTACCTCTGTATCTCTGCACCTCTATACCTCTATACCTCTGCACCTCTGTACCTCTGTAACTCTGTACCTCTGTACCTCTGTAACTCTGTACCTCTGTATCTCTGCACCTCTGTACCTCTGCACCTCTGTACCTCTGTAACTCTGTACCTCTGTATCTCTGTACCTTTGTACCTCTGCACCTCTGTACCTCTGTAACTCTGTACCTCTGTATCTCTGTACCTCTGTAACTCTGTACCTCTGTACATCTGCACCTCTGTAACTCTGTACCTCTGTACCTCTGTATCTTTGTACCTCTGTATCTCTGTAACTCTGTAACTCTGTAACTCTGTACCTCTGTATCTCTGTACCTTTGTACCTCTGCACCTCTGTACCTCTGTAACTCTGTACCTCTGTATCTCTGTACCTCTGTAACTCTGTACCTCTGTACCTCTGTACATCTGCACCTCTGTAACTCTGTACCTCTGTATCTTTGTACCTCTGTATCTCTGTAACTCTGTAACTCTGTAACTCTGTATCTCTGTACCTCTGTATCTCTGTAACTCTGTATCTTTGTACCTCTGTATCTCTGTAACTCTGTATCTCTGTACCTCTGTATCTCTGTAACTCTGTAACTCTGTATCTCTGTACCTCTGTAACGCTGTATCTCTGCACCTCTGTATCTCTGTAACTCTGTAACTCTGTAACTCTGTATCTCTGTACCTCTGTATCTCTGTAACTCTGTAACTCTGTATCTCTGTACCTCTGTAACGCTGTATCTCTGCACCTCTGTATCTCTGCACCTCTGTATCTCTGTATCTCTGTACCTCTGTACCTCTGCACTGCACCAACAAAACAGAGATATTGAGAGAGCACAATTAATTGTAGATGAAGGACATATCTGTAGGCCCTGTGCAGCGTCCTACAAGCCTGTTTAAATACTTGTTAACCCCTTTCCCCAAATCGTAACACAGGGAATGTTTATTGGACTTGGTAAGTCATGTGATCGCTGTTATTGGCTGTCCCAGTGATCACGTGACTGGGAACATGTCCTATTGGTCCCTGATGGTCAGTGACAGCTTGATCACAGTGCTGGGTGCACACTATTGAGCATGTTCCTTACACAAGAAGCGAGCGATGAATATATATGGCAACACTGGATAAGGCGAACCCCCTTGCTGCCATATATATGCATACTGTACGGCTGGTGGAAAGGGGTTAATTTTTTTTTTTATAAAGTTGCTGTGGATCGACGCGTTTTGCATAATGGCTGATAATAGCTGACACCGATTGGTTGCTCTGGGTGATTACACGTGGCATTTCCTTGCACTACGTTAATAAGTAAGCCCTGAGCGCCGGCTCCTCTGTAAGACTTTCCTTCCACCTGTTGGAGGCAGTTAGGGTGAAAGCAATTTTCCACATGCAGAAATACAGCATTAGACTATCACAGGCTTGCTACACTTCAGTAATTTCCTAAAAGAGAGGAGAATGGAAAATAGTGAGGACTGCACGGCAATTTCCAAAATACATTTATTTTACATTAGCCGGGAAATATGCAGCAGTTCTCCTCTGGTGTTCGGCTACATCTCTCGCTCTGAAGGTGAGGAGTCATGGAGGGAAAAAATTGTTTTTATCTATGAAAACATCCAGGGGGCAAGTCAGTGAAATTGTATGAGGGCTGGGATGGGTAGATAGGCCACATAGGGTCACACGAGATCAAAGCAGAGGCTTCACTACATAGGCCCATGCAGGATCGGATATTTCTCTTGGCTACTTAGGTCCATGTGAGATCACATCCAAGATTTTGGCTACATAGGTCCACGCAGAATTGAATTGAAGCAAAGGTTTGTCCACCTATGTCCATGTGGTCCAAAGGATCCAAGGCTTGACTACATAGGTCAATACAGGATCAGACCTGTGTCTTGGCCCCATAGGCCCATGTAAGATCATACGCAAGGCTTGGCCACGTAGTTCCATTAAGGATCGGATCTAAGGTATGGCTACCTAGGTCCATGCAAAATTGAATTGGAGCAAAGGCTTACCCACCTAGGTCAATGACGTCCAATGGATCCAAGGCTTGACTACATAGGAACATACAGGATCAGATCTGTGTCCTCGCCCCATAGGCCCATGTAAGATCATACGCAAGGCTTGGCCACATAGTTCCATGAAGTATCAGATCTGTGGTATGGCTACCTAGATCCATGCAGAATTGAATTGGAGCAAAGGCTTGACCACCTAGGTCCATGAGGTCCAAAGGATCCAAGGCTTGACTGCATAGATCCATACAGGATCAAATCTGTGTCTTTGCCCCATAGGCCCATGTATGATCATACCTAAGGCTTGGCCACATAGTTCCATGAAGGATCGGATCTGAGGTATGGCTACATAGGTCCATGCAACATCACATCCAAGGCTTATGCCACATATGTCTATGCTGGATCGGATCCAAGGCTTGGGCACATAGATTTATGATGGGATTGAAGCTGAGACTTAACTATGTCCTCGCAAGATTGTATCTGTGTCTTGGCCACACAGGTCCATGCCAGATCACATCTAAGGCATGGCCACTTAGGTCCATACAGGATCAGATCCAGGCATGGCTTCATAGGTCCAAGTAGGATCAGAGCGGAGGCTTGACTACTTAAGTCCATGCAGGATTGGAGCCAAAGCTTGAAAATAAAGGTCCAAACAGGATTGGATCTGTATCTTCGCCACATAGGTCCATGCAGGATCATATCTGTGTCTTGACCTTATAGGTCCATGAAAGATCACATCCAGGGCTTGGCCATATAGATCCATGTAGTATCAGCTCCAAGGTTTGGACACATACTGTAGGTCTATGAGGGATCAGATTCGAGGCTTGACCACATATATCCATTCAATATTGGATCTGTGTCTTGGCCACATAGGTCTATGTGAGATCAAATCCAAGGCATGACCTCATAGGATTGGATCCAAGGCTTGGTTACATAGGTCCATGTGGGATCAGAGCAGTGGCTTTACTATATAGGTCCATTTACAGAAAGCAAAAAAAAAGATAAAACACATTTTTGAAAAGGGGCGAATAGAGAATGGCAGAGTGTCTTTAAATGTGAAGGAGATAGCATCAGCGAGACTCTAATTACCGTACCTGTCATTGGATCGGAATGAAGGTAGCAAGGCTATTGTGAACCTCGGCGTAAGCATACATATAAAATCACACAATTCTTTGCTCGTACATTTATTAAAGGAATCATTTGTGATCACCGAAGTTCCTGGAACAGTCATATCCAACCACAATACAAACCGCGTCCAACTACCGCCAATGTCTCCTTTTCAAGGATAAATAACATATTTAGCATTCACTTTCAGCATCCATGAAGGTGAAAGTTCCCTCTACAAACCAGAGCTGTGAGCAGGGAGCATTCCACTCCATTCTTCGGATACAGAGTGATATATGAAGTATTGTCATTTCATGTTAAAGTCTAAGATGCTTGACTCATACTTGACGCTAAGAAAGAAGGATGGATAGGTTGAGGAAAAATGAAGGAAAGAACGAAGAGAGGAGGGAAGAGGGGAGAAAGGAAGAGGGGGGGAGGTAATAATTAAAGAGGGGAAATAAGAAAGGGAAAAAAGGAAATAAGGAAAGATGAGGAGGAATAAGAGCAGGAAGAGGAAAGAAGTGTGGAGTGGAAGAAAGAGAAATGGGGGGGGGGGTGTAGAAAAGAAGAAAAGAGAGAGAAGAAGAAAGGGAAACTGGGAAAGATGATGATAGAAAAGAACAGAGGAGGAAAAAAGGAAATAAAGAAAGATGAGGAGGAATAAGAACAGGAAGAGGAAAGAAGGGTAGAGAGGAAGGAAGGGAAAGGGGGGGGTGTAGAAAAGAAGGAAAGAGGGGGAAGAAGAAAGGGAAACTGGGAAAGATGATAAGAAAAAAAACAGGAAGAGGAAAAAAGTAAATAAAGAAAGATGACGAGGAATAAGAACAGGAAGAGGAAAGAAGGGTAGAGGGGAAGGAAGAGGAAAGAAGGGTAGGGGGGGGGGGTAGAAAATAAGGGAAGAGGGAGAAGAAGAAAGGGGGAAAGATAAGCAGAAATAAGAACAGGAAGAGGAAAGGAGGAAATAAGGAAAGGTAGAAGAAAAATAGAGAAAAATAGAAAAGAAGGAAAGAGGAAAAAGAAGAAAGGAAAAAAGGAAAGATGAGGAGAAATAGGAAGAGGAAAGAAGGGTAGAGGGGAAGATGGCAGAAAGAACGGTAGAAGGGGGGAAGAAAGAGAGAAATAGAAAAGAAGGAAAGAGGTGGAAGAAAAACAGGGAGAAGGGAAAGAAGGAAAGGGGGAAACATGGGAAAGAAGAAAGGGGGGAATAGAAAAGGAAAGTGAGGGAGGAAGGAAGGAAGAAAAAATAACGGGAATGGGAAGAAAGGGGAGAATAGGAAAGAAAAGAAGAGGAAGAGAGGGTGAAAGCATAAATAATAGGGAGGGGGGAAAGAAAGAACAAAAGAAAGGAAGAAGAGGTAAGAAAGGAAGAGACGGAGGAAGAAGAGGAAAATGAGGTAAGAAGGGAGGAGGTTGAGAGAGTAATGGAGGAAGAGAAAAGAAGGGAAAAGGGGGGGAGACAAGGTAAGAATGGAAGAGGAAAGCAGAAAGAGAAATTAAGAAGAATAGGAAAGCAAAGGGGGTAAAGAAGAAAAAAAAAGGGAAAAATATGGATAAATGGAGAAAGATGAAAGAGGGACATGGGAGGTGAAGAAAGGTAGGAATAGGAAAGAAGTGAAGTGGACGAGGAGGAAAGGGAAACACAGAAATAAGGGAGAAAGTGGAGAAAGAAAGGATAGAAGAGGAATGAAGGGAGGAGGGGGAGAAAAAGGGGGAAACAGAGAAGAGGGGGAGAAAGTAGGGGAGAAAGAGGTAAAAAAGAGACAAGTTTGGGGGGCGGAAAGAAAGAAGAGGAAAGAAGGCAAGAGGGGATTAATGGGATAGGATGAAAGTAGGGAAAGGGGGAAGAAGAAGGGGAAGGAAGTGGAAAGAAGTGAAGAGTCGGAGGAAGAAAAGGAAGAAGAGGAAAGAAAGAAAAAGGGGGAAGAAGAAGGAATGAGATGAGGAAATAAGGGAAAAGGGGGAATAAGGGAAGAGATGAGGAAAGAAGGAAAAGGGGGGAAGAAGGGAAGAGATGAGGAAAGAAGGGAAAAGGGGGAAGAAGGAGGGAAAAGATGAGGAAAGAATGGAAAAGGGGGAAGAAGAAGGGAAGGCAAAAGAAGATGAAAAGGTGAGAAAATGGAAGAGGGAGAGGAGGAAGGGAAAAGGGGGAAGAAGAGAAGAGATGAGGAAAGACGGAAAAAGGGGGAAGAAGGGAAGATATGAGGAAAGTAGAGAAAAGGGGGAAGAAGAAGGCAAGAGATGAGGAAAGAAGAGAAAAGGGGGAAGAAGAAGTGAAGGGAAAAGAATATAAGAAGGTGAGAAAATGGAAGAGGGAGAGGAAGAAGGGAAAAGGGGGAGAAGGGGAGAAAAAGTAAAGAAGAGAGGAGGGAGAGGAAGAAAAGGAATACGGGGAAAGAAGGGAGGAGATGGAGTGGGGTAGTAAAGGAGGAAGATGAAAGAAGGGAAGGGAAAAGAAGATGAGAAAATGGAAGAGAGAGAGGAAGAAAGGAAAAGAGGAAAAATGGGAGAAATAGGAAAGAAGAGAGGAGGGAGAGGAAGAAAAGGAATAAGAGGAAAGAAGGGAGGAGAAGGAGCAGGGAAGTAAAGGAGGAGGATAAAAGAAGGGAAGGTGGGGGAGAAAGAAATGAAGGCTGAAGAATGAAATGAAGGAAAGGAGGAATGTAGGAAGGAAAAAAACTGCTACCTCCAACCATCCTTATAACATAACAACATACTCGTGAAGCAATATCATCAGAATGGCCAGTCACTGACTATATTTTTTGCTGCTTCACAATAATATGCCCTACAAATACAGCTTTATTAGGGAAATACAGTATATTATATATCCAAGCCTATGGGATAAGCAAATACTGTCTAAATACAAGAGTCACGTGTATTCTTCCTTGAATCTTGGTGCCCTTTTCTTCCAGATCTGTGCGGAAATCCAATGTGAGACTTTGGCTTCCTGTAATAAAGACCGCTCAGTGCTACACTTTGTCCTTGTGCAGGGTGACTGGTCTTGTCTCCGCCCCCCTCCTGTAGTTTTCTGCAGGCAGCCTGTATGGGTGGAGCCTGCTGGGTCCCTCCCACAGCTCTGCTCTTGGCACTGGCTATATACAAACAGTGATGATGTCATCCGTATTTTTACCAAAATAATAGTTAGGTTTGCAAAGACATTTAGGGCACTCAACATGGATTTATAACCTTTATGGCTACTGAGGAATCTTTGTCTATGAAAGATTTTCTGATCGGAGTACAGCTTTAATTGCCGTTGTCTGCGTCCTTTTAGAGCTCTCCAGAACAGAAGAGTAAGTAAAGGCCACTGAGAGGTTTAATAAAGAGTTTTCTTGTTGTTCAGACTGAAAGATGGTAATAAATAGACCCCCGATGAAATATTCCTTCCCCCCAGCCGGCCCGGTTGTTTTTTTTTAATTGCTTTGGTGTTATCTTGACTCATTAGCACGCTGACTGCAGGATTTCGACTGTTAATTAGATACGTGTTGTTGTAATTAACTGGCTCTTTTATAAAATTCACCTACCACTTAATCCGCACTAAGTGAGTTCAGGGGAATATTATTTCATCTGCAGTGATTCACAGCTGTGATATCGAGGAGGAACGCAGAGGTGGCTGCAACACCATCAGGACATGAAGGAATTTTAAGCAGCCTTTGAAGAGATGATTAATAAAACACTTCAGTCATCAATAAAGCTTGAACAAAATAGGGCAACTCTTTGGGAGTGTTCGGGTCACAAACAAAGGGAGTAGACTGACAAAGTACCACTATGTATCAAAAAGTGGCTTCTTAAAGGGGGTCATCCATGTTAAAGATGAACACCGGGATATGCAAATATTGTCTAAATACAAGAGTCATGTATATTCTTGAATCTCGATGTGCTTTGTGTATTTCTTCCAGATCCAGTGTGAGACTTCCTGTAATAAAGACCGCTCATCTCTGCCCTCTCTCCTTGTGCAGGGTGACTGGTCTGCAGTAGTTTTTTGTAGGCAACCTGTAGTAGGCGGGTCCTTATAGGCCCCTACCCTAGTTCCTCTTTCTGAACAAGCTGTGCACAGCACTGTGATGATGTCACTCCAGTGACCCCTGTGTCTCCAGTGACCCCTGTGTCTCCAGTGACCCCTGTGCTTTCCTGTGTCTACAGGGATTCTAGTGTCTTCAAGGACTCCTGTGCATTCCAGTGTCTTCAGTGACCCCTATGCCCTCATGTGCCTCCAATGATCCCTGTGCACTCCAGTATCTCCAGTGACCCCTATGCCCTCCGGTGTCTCCAATGTCCACTGTGCACTCCTGTGTCTCCAATGATCCCTGTGCTCTGAAGTGTCTCCAGCGACACCTGTTTTCTCCTGTGTCTCCAGTGACCCATATGCCCTCCAGTTTCTCCAGTGACACTTGTGCACTCCAGTATCTCCATGACCCATGTGCATTCCAGTGTCTCCAGTAACCCTTATGCCCTCCAGTGGCTCCAATGACCCCTTTGCACTCCAGTGTCCCCAGTGATCCCGGTGTTCGGTGTCTCCAGTGGCCCCTATGCCCTCCAGTGTCTCCAATGACCCTTGTGCACTTCAGTGTCTCCAGTGAACCCTATGCCCTCCAGTGTCTCCAATGACCCCTGTGCTCTCCTGTGTCTCTGGTGATCCCTGTGCTCTGCAGTGTCTTCAGCGACACTTTTGCACTCCAGTATCTCCAATGACCCCATGTGCATTCCAGTGTCTCCAGTAACCCCTATGCCCTCCAGTGACTCCAATTAATCCCTGTGTGCTCCAATGTGCCCAATGATCCCTGTACCCTCCAGTGTCTTCAATGACCCATGTGCCCTCTTGTGTATCCAATGACCCCATGTGTCCTCCTGTTTCCTGTGCTCTCCTGTGTCTCCAGTGACCCCATGCCCTCCAGTGTCTCCAATGACCCCTGTGTTCTCCTGTGTCTCCAGTGGCCCCTATGCCCACCAGTGTCTCCAATGACTCCTGTATCTCCAGTGACCCTTGTGCCTTCCAGTGTCTCTAATGACCCCTGTGCCTGCCTGGGTCTCCAATGACCCCTGTTGACTCAAGTGTCTTCAGTAACCCTTGTGGTCTGTCTCCAATTTCACACACATATATATATATATATATATATATATATATATATTTCATCTTGAAAAAAAGTTTGGTAGGCCTTGTGCTTAAGACACACGTTTTTTCCATCTATTTGTATTTTGGAGCAGGACAGTCATTTTGAGAGGTTATTTTTTTAATCCAGAACTGAATGAATCAATCCATTAATTGCTCCAATCATTTCAAACTAAATTTGTGTGGTTCCTGGTTATAGTATAGATAAAGAGTCTACCAGTTCAAGACAACTGTTATAATCCACCGATCAATACATTCATTTGTAATAGAATTGTAATCTGTTACCGGATACACCGAGTATACCTATGTACCGTTTATTTTTTTTTCACTCTGATCCATACGTGTGTTTATACAGCTAGGTGAAATACGAAACTACCATCAGCATGCTGGGACGGTTCACCTGATATCTGATTGAAACCTTTTTTTAACATTATAACGATTTTCTGTCTGTATGTTTGTCATACATCAGATGTCTCATTCAGGAAGCCCGAACTGTTAGAAAGACCTCGAAGCAGCTTGCATCAATTAAAGCCCAACTCTGCATTCTGAAAAGGGTGAAAACAACAACAACAACAACAAAAATCCAATATACTGTATATTAGAAAATAGCTCCTCTCCAGACATTTAGCCCCAGTCCTCTTCTGGGCTAACTGGCCCTAGATGTAAGGTACCTACCCCCTAGTGGTGAGTTCTCATACGGCCTGTGCTTACAATACGCCTGGGTTGGATGGTGGTCCAAGCTGCCCACTAAGGAAGAAATGGATGGATTATTGACATCCTTGGACCAGCCTGAATACTACATATAGGATTCTAGCAGCTGCTGGCCTCCTAGCAACCAACAAAGCAGCTTCTAGCTTCCTAGCAACCAACAAAGCAGCTGCTGGCCTCCTAGCAACCAACAAGAATCTCTGGCCCCATTCAGCTGCCAGATATGATATTCCAGACCTAACAGCTAAATGTAAAAAAAATAAAAAAAAAGAATCCAGTGATACTGGCCAAAATCATTGATCAAATATGCCCATGACCCTACTAGGTCAATGATGCCAGCCAGCTGCTGGTGTTCTAGCAACCAACAAAGCAGCCCTGGTCCCATTCAGCTAACAGCTAATTATAAAAATGGACCCAGGGATACTGGCTGATGTCATTGACTCCTGGTGGTGGTCCAGGCTGCCACAGAGGAGGAAATGGATGGCTTAGTGATATCTTTGGACTAGCTTAAGGAGTAAAGATAGGATGCTAGGAGCTTATGGCCTCCTTGCAACCAACAAGGCATCTCCAGCCCCATTCAGCTGCCAGCTAGGACATTCTATTCTTAATAGGGGAATGTAAAATAAGGGTCCAGTGATACTGGCTGATGTAATTGTTCAAATATGACCATGGTCCTACTTGGTCAATGACATTCAGCCAGCTGCTGGTCGTTCTAGCAACCAATGATACACCACTGGTCCCAATTGGCTAACAGGTGAATATAAAAATGGAATGGGCCCAAGGATACTGCTTGATGTCATTGACTCCTGGGTCGGACCTGTAGTGAAATTCTGACGGGCACGTAGACACATCAGCTGCTTTAAGGGATTAGTTAATTAGCTCATGTTAATTTATGTTTCTGGTTACAAGTGTATTGTTAGAGTAATATGAGCAGGAGGGCGCAATTTCCTCTTTAACTGTATATAAGACTTGTATTTTGGTTCTAATAAACAGTCCATGTTCAGCAATCAAGCAAGTATCATCTTGTTTGTCGTTGATAGTGGTTAGAATATCTGATATCCATATTCAGACTGGGAGGAAGTGGTATTTACACGAAAGCACTCAAGTGAAGTGTGGAACGTTTCGTTACAGGATATATTGACCATATTTGGCCAATGGCGTCAGCCAACTAATGGCATTTTAGCAACCAACAGGGGTTGATCAGGTCTCAGTTTGCTTAATTGACATAGGCTTTGCATTAACATTCTCAATTTGCAAACGTGTTGCTAACTTTAGGGGTCATACACTGAACATACACATGAATTGTACCCACATTTGCCCACCACTAGTCCTGACAGGAAGTAAGGGAAATCCTCACAAACAGCACACAGACAGCCACAAAAAGCCCTCCTAATTATATCCATAACCAAGTAAAAAGTATTTAGCTTGAGTTGGGCTTTAAAGCCACTCATTATTTAAAAACCAAATTATTTTGTATAATAGATCTTAAATCTGTTTGGATCTTGCAAAAAAAGAAAAACTTCTGAAAAACACGTGCAACCTTCGGTGTCCTCTAAAGCACTAAAATTTAGTCGTAAGTAATATTATTTGTTAATCCACCAAATGCATTCATATCCAAACAATTGCCATAATACCTTTTATGTAATGCTTCTTCGAAGGACGGACCAGGCCGACTATATCAATACACAATCCTTCCATCAGGACCGCTGCGTGATTTCTTTTTTTTTTTCCCTCGGTAAATCCTTTAATCTTTACAAAAATAGCTTCATAATAGGATCATGAATCATTGATTGACCTCTGTGTTCCCCAACAGCCCCATGGGCCGAGGCGGAAGGCTCGGAAAAATTACATATTGTGAAACAGATAGCCGTGTCTGAATTGAGCATCAAAGAAAGCATAAGAAAATGTGTGCTGTTCTATTTTGTGCAAAACAAGCAGGTTAGCTTTTTTCATGTGCAGATTAGAATGTCTTTGATACATTACAGTTGCTAGAACCAAATTTTGACGGCACTTTTGAAACATTTAAACACATCTGAATGTTGCAGAGAGACGATAGCCAAAGAGATAGATAGATAGATAGATGACATCAGGGGCGGACTGATAACTCATGGGGCCCCCGGGCAATAGAAGATTATGGGGCCCGGGGCTTAAAAATGGCCACCACGCCAGGAGGCAATGCGGGGCAGCTAAAATCTCGGATTTTCACACCAAAAGCATGTCGGTTTCAGAGATTTTTACATACTGTCCCTGGTTTTACTGAGCCTGCCAACCCTGATGGGGCCCCCTAGTGGCATGAGGCCCGAATGGTCAGTCCGCCCCTGCATGACATTTCTGCACAACAGAGATCTCTATGACTTGGATCTGTCCCAGTAAGTCATAGGCATGCTGAAGCTTGCTATTATTGCGATATTCTATTCCAACCAGCAGAAGGCGTTGAGGGCACACTTACAGTGCCCATCATTGCAGCTTGATCAATGCCCATCTGCAGCCTCACAATTGCCCATCAATGCAGCTTGAACATTGCCCATCTGCAGTCTCACAATTGCCCATCAATGCAGCTTGATTAATGCCCATCTGCAGCCTCACAGTTGCCCATCAATGCAGCTTGATCAATGCCTATCTGCAGCCTCACCATTGCCCATCAATGTAGCTTAATCAATGCCCATCTGCAGCCTCACCATTGCCCATCAATGCAGCTTGACCAATGCCCATCTGCAGCCTCACCATTGCCCATCAATGCAGCTTGATCAATGCCCATCTGCAGCCTCACCATTGCCCATCAATGCAGCTTGATTAATGCCCATCTGCAGCCTCACAATTGCCCATCATTGCAGCCTGATCAATGCCCATATGCAGCCTCTCCATTGCCATCAATGCAGCCTGATCAATGCCCACCTGCAGCCTCACCTCAGATTACTGCTGCCTTGGAGGGGACGGGGACGGGGACGGGGGGCAGGATGAGCACCATCAGATTACATACAGAGAGAAACACCTATATATTCGGCGGCCTCTTTAATACAAAGTCCTGCCTCCTGGATCAGCTTCTATGATAGACAGAACACTGGTCCAATGCAAACCCAGAAGACGGGACTTCCTATTACAGAGGCCGCTGAGTAAACAAAAGATTATCGATATATGTAATCTGACGTCCCTCCCCGTTCTCTTTTAGAAGCAGCCCAAATTGTAGTATCGGTGTATATGACGCACATACTATTTGCACCCAATTTTCAGGGTAAAAAAGTGCGTGTTATAAGCCAATAAATACAGTAATTATTTTGTTGGTCTTTATAAATAGGCCCAAAGGAGAAGCAATGGGTTGCTGTGGCAAAGGGGACATCCGAGGCACTACCAATTTCTGGAAGAGAATGCGCTACCTGTTTTCACAGCACGCCAAGTCTTAGATTAGATTGTGTTGCCTGAGGGTGGTGATGAGAAACTGAAACGACGGTCTAAAACCTTGGCTTCATAACGTACAACGGAGAATTTCGGAAGACGGAATTGGTCTTGCTGATATATTGATCCTGCGGCAGCTGTTGGTAGAAAGGATGCTTGTAGGGGACGTGATTGGGTTTTGTTAGCTGCGTTTGGCGCCTGAGGATGGATTACAGGAGTTCATGTATTGACTGTAGTGTGTACTGGTGGTAAAATATTACACAAGTTAATAACTGGCTGCTGACTTGCTGCATTAGTTAAATAGCAATCAATACCGCCAAGACGCACAACTGATTAGCCTGATAGATTGAAGAGCTTGCCAAGTTCTGCAGCTTTTTTGAGGATGAACCAAACTCAACAAGACCGGCTTGGCCTCTCTCAAGGTTTAAAAAAAAAAAATGTAGTCAAATAAATATTAATGATACGGCACACCCTGCACTAACCCATGAGGACGGGATTTTGGTTTCCCGAAAATCTGTGAAAGAAATGTTAGGTAGTTGCTTTATGGCATTGTTCTGTATCACTGCTTGTCTTCTTGAATAAGATGATTTGAACAAATAGCATTTACCACTGTGATACTAAAGCTTCACTTTAAAAAACAAAAAAAAACATGTCATACTTACTTACCTCCACTGTGCGGCTCATTTTGCCCCGATCCTCATCTACTGGGGTCCCTCGGCGGCTGTCTCGGCTCCTCCTGGTAACCCCCTGGGAAGCGCCCACGCATTAGCCAATGGCTGCACTGCTATCATCCTATCCAATGAAGAACCGAGAAGAGCCGAGAAGCCAGTGCGTTCTCGGCGCGGGACTTTTGAGGGCTCAGGTAAGTCAACGGGGGGGGGGGGGGGGGGGCTGGGGGAATGGTAAGTGCTGGCTCACACAGGGGCAACCCGACTTACAGCGCGACTTTGCAAGGCGATTTGGAGGCGACTTCAGCGTGACTTTGAGCAACTTACAACGCATTTACAAGTTGCCTCCAAGACAGGGGACTTTGGCTGTGGCCATTCACAGAGTTATCAGCTGTGTGGGAGGGAGGACAGGACACGGTTTGCCATGGATCAGCATCATGAGTTGCCATGGTGTGGGTAGGGTTGCCACCTAATCCTTTTAAACCCACATATGAATTACACAGGTTCTGAGTCTAATTTAATGCAGATACGGCACCAAGTGAGTTTTATTACCAAATTAATAAGCCACAGAAACTGTGTAATTCATATGTGTGTGAGTTTAAAGGAATGAGGTGGCAACCCTAGGTGTGGGTGGGCCTGCCACCAGTACCATAACAACCAAAGACTATATGGAGCAGTAAGCAATTTGTAATTCATTACTGTCGTGTTATTGGCCAGTTTGCCCGCACCATGGCAACTCATGATGGCGGCATGAAGTGCTACCCTCAGCACTTAAGAGAAGATGTAGTATGGCTCCTCCAAACTTGCTCCACCTCCCACCCACTGCCATGCCACTGCCATGCTGTTGGAGCCAAAATGTAGGCCTCTTATGTGAAGAAGGGACTGTGTGATGTAGAGCGGGTTCTGTGATGGGAGGACTGGGTTATAGGGAACCTCTGTGATTTGGAATATGGGGCTTTTGTGGTTGGGGGACTCTGAAGTAAGAAGAAGATGCAGTAGTGGGGTAATTAATGTGATGGGGGGACTTTGCTGTATAGGGGTACTTTGACGTATTGGGGTGATTCTGACATTCAGGCAATACATGATGGGGGTATACGGACATGAAGGAAGGGCTCCGACGTGATGGAAGCACCTCTACTGTGAGGGGGCGCCTCTGATGTGAAAAGGATAATCTAATGTGATTAGGGTACTTCTGATGTGATTGGAGGGACCTCTGAAGTGAAGTTAATCTCGTCAAGGCGGTTCTGTGCATTATCCAAGGTTAAGGTTTCCCATTGATAAGTAACATTTTTTTTTTTTTTTTATAATTTAGACTGGGGCATCTCGGGATTCTGAATACTTTTACAAGTTTTGTTGGCCCCACATTCTTTTAAGGTACTCTACATTATTTTAACATACTCTAGACTACTCTAGGGACCCTTTGGTACAGTCCACCAACTTGAGCTGCCGCTAAAGGTTGGATACTCACCTTAAGGTCTACCTACCCTGGGATATGGCACACACCGCCAACATATATCCTGTCATACAAGTCTATGGGAATGTAAAACTTGCTTACAGATTAGTGGAAGGTCAACTGCAGGCTGAAGACATCATCGATTTATGGAATCCAGTCAAGAATTGGCCCTTTCTATATTAGGTCAAAATGCTACCCAGTATGTCTTCTCATGCTACCCAGCAAATTCTAAAGCTGTGCTTAAAATTAGAAAGCCAAGCCTTATGCCGAGACGACCGTTTTTCCTGCCGAGAAAAATGCAATTTTTTTAATTGGCCGTGAAAAACGGTCGTGTGTAGGCTCCTTCTTAAGGAGAAAAATGGCCGTTAAAAATTTAGAACCTGCTCTATTTTTTCTCGTAGTTTTTCACGTCGTTCTATATCACATCATGAAAAACGATTGTGTGTGGGCTTTAACGAGGGGAAAGTTCTTTAACGAGAAGCAAGTTATGAGACGGGAGCGCTCGTTCTGGTAAAACTAGCGTTTGTAATGGAGATAGCACATTCGTCACGCTGTAACAGACAGCAAAGCACGAAGACTGAAAAGCGCGAATTGTCTCTCGCCAAACTTTTAATAACACGAGGATCAGCAAAAGCAGCCCCAAGGGTGGCACCATTTGAATGGAACTTCCTCTTTATAGTGCCGTTTTACGTGTTGTATCTCACCACGCTTTTAATTGTAGTTGGCAGTCTACTGGACACAACTGCAAAGTCCTAGATAATTATCTGCTCTGAGCCTACAAAGGTTGGTGGCTGGACCAAGGAAACACTCATGCCGCGTACACACGGTCGGAAATTCTGCCAAGAAAAGTCAGATGTGAGCTTTTGGTCAGAAATTCCGACTGTGTGTAGGCTCGATCGGACTTTTCCAATCGTAATTTCCTCCAACAAAAGATTAAGAGCTGTTTCTCAAATTTTCAGACGGAAAAAAATTCCTATCGGAAAATCTGATCACCTGTAGCAATTCCGATGCGCAAAATTCCGACACATGCTCGGAAACAATTAGATGCATGCTCGGAAGCATTGAACTTCATTTTCGGCTCGTCATTGTGTTGTACGTCACCGTGTTCTTGACGGTCGAAAGTTCAGAGAACTTTTGTGTAACCGTGTGTATGCAAGCCAAGTTTGAGTGGAATTCCGTCTGGAAAAACCATCCAAGGTTTTTCCGACAGAAAATCCGATCGTGTGTACGCGCCATTAATTTTAGATTCACAAAATTAATTGTAGTTGGCAGTCTACTGGACATGATTGCAAAGTCCTAGATAATTATCTACTCTGAGCCTACAAAGGTTGGTGGCTGGACCAAGGGAGGGAACACTCCCCCTGTGTTTCGGTATGCTCAGATTCAGTGATATTTATTAAATGAAGATGCCTGCAATGACAGAGGATGCAAAAGGCAGATGATTGAATGCCAGGGTAAGTATTGATGCCAATCAGACAGAGTTCTCCAAATCAGTAGGAATTAAAAAAAAAAAAGATTTGATTGGAGTGCCCCTTTAATTTCCCCTACCCCTCGTTATAGAGTGCCATCAAAGATCCATACATTGCTCATTAACTATGTGAACATTCCACTTCACTTAAATCCAGAATCTCTTCCCTGCCTTTCTTGTTCCTAAGAGCGCCACTTAGCAAAATGCAAAACTAAGCGATCCCACTCATCAGGAATGGAAAAACACTTGAACGATGCAAGGCGCAGAGGAGAACAGTCCGTCGCATTTTAATTCTCGCCGCTGAATACATTTTATACCCCCTTCCCTTGAAGAACCATTACCAGATTGACACAAAGATCAAATACTTAATGGGCGATGACTAAAACCTGATTTTCTGAAAAGCACAAAGGTTACAGGCGGAGTAACCCTTTAAAGGTGCTTTAAGTGTCTTACCTGAAGGAAAATTCTGCATTCCATTTCCACATTTTTCACCTGAAAAAAAAAAAAAATTAGAGATGCATTCTGTGTTCTCGAAGATTTTATAGAGTTCATTTCAAATTTGCTTTTGGCTTTTATCATTTTCTGCATTTGGTTTCTGGAATTTTCTCTGCTTCTGGTGCTATAGGGCAGACAGAAAAACAAACATTATTATCTATTTTTTTCTGTTGGTTATTTCTTACCTCTCTTTAACATTCTATATTTCTCTGCTTCTCTCTATTTCTTCTATGATTTCTTCCTCCTATCCCTCTTTTGCTCTCTATCCCTCTCTCCTTTGCCTATCCCTTTCTCTCCCTTTCTCTCTTCCTCATAAGCACATTCCCTTGCTATCTTCTCGCTCTCCCCCTCTCTCTTTCCCTTCCTCTTCCACCCTTTCCCTCCCTTATCTCTCTTTCCCTTCCTATCCCTAACTCTCCTTTCCAACCTCTCTCCCTCTCTCATTTCCTCTTCCCATCTGTCTCTCTCTCTCTCTCTTTCTCCCTTCCTATCTCTCCCTTCCTCCTCTGTGCTCTCCCTTCCTATCTCTTCCTTTCACCTCTGCGCTCTCCCTTCCTATCTCCCCCTTTCTCCTCTGTTCCCTCTCTATCTCTCTCTTCCTCCTCTGTGCTCTCTCTCTCTCTTCCTCCTCTGTGCTCTCCCTTCCTATCTCCCCCTTCCTCCCTTGCTCTCTCCCTTCCTCCTCTGCGCTTTCCCTTCCTAGCTCTCCCTTCCTCCTCTGTGGTCTCTCTTCCTATCTCTCCCCTTTTCCCCTGGGCTTTTCCTTCCCATCTCTCCCTTTCTCCCCTGCGCTTTCCCTTCCTAGCTCTCCCTTCCCCCTCTATGCTTTTCCTTCATATCTCTCCCTTCCTCCTCTACGGTCTCCCTTCCTATCTCTCCCATCCTCATTGGTGCTTTCCCTTCCTAGCTCTCCCTTCCTCCTCTACACTTTTCCATCCTATCTCTCTCTTCTTCCCTGAACTTTCCCTTTCTATCTCTCCCTTCCTCCCCTGTGCTCTCCCTTCCCTTGTCTCCCTTCCGCCTCTGCGCTCTCCCTTCCTATCTCTCCCTTCCTCCCCTGCGCTTTCCCTTCCTATCTCCCCTTCCTCCTTTGCGCTCTCCCTTCGTATCTCTCCCTTCCTCCCCTGCGCTTTCCCTTTCTATCTCCCCTTCCTCCTCTGTGCTTTCCCTTTCTTTCTCTCCCTTTCTCCTCTGCGCTCTCCCTTCCTAGCTCTCCCTTCCTCTCTTGCACTTTCCCTTCCGATCTCTACCTTCCCCCTCTATGCTTTTCCTTCCTATCTCTCCCTTCCTCTTCTGCGCTCTCCCTTCCTACTTCTCCTTTCCTCCCTTGCGCTTTCCCTTCCTAGCTCTCCCTTCCTCCTCTACGCTTTGCCTTCCTCCTCTGCGCTTCCCCTTCTTATCTCTCCCTTCCTCCCCTGTGCTTTCCCCCTTCCTATTTCTCCGTTCCTCTCTTGCGCTTTTCCTTTCTAGCCCTCTCTTCCTCCACTATGCTTTTCCTTCCTATTTCTCCCTTCCTCCTCTGCGCAACAGGCATCAAATTAGCATAAAAGGCACACAAGCGGTGAGACAATGTCAGCAGGCAATAAAGTCCAAGCTCTGACAAATAGGATTGAAAAGTCTGAAATGTAGTATTATTTGAGGGGGTACATACTCTCAGGGCTGCCGTCAAAGGGGAACAGAAACCATGTTCCAATTCTATAGGAGGACAACAAGGGAAGAGGCACCTCTGGGTGCAGTAGTTTTAACACAATTTTATTATAAACATGGGAATTGGCCACTCACATTTTGGTGGTTAAAAGTAGGCATATAAAATCTGAAAGAGGGAAAGGGGTGTCATCCGGTCCGCCGCTCACTTCCTGGTCCCGCTGGAGGCGCCCCTTCCCTTGTTGCTCTCTCTTCCTATCTCTCCCTTCCTCCTCTGTGCTCTCCCTTCCTATCTCTCCCTCCTCCTCTGTGCTCTCCCTTCCTATCTCTCCCTCCTCCTCTGTGCTCTCCCTTCCTATCTCTTACTCCATCCCCTGCTGCTCTCCCTTCCTATCTCTCCCTCCTCCCCTGCTGCTCTCCCTTCCTATCTCTCCCTCCTCCTCTGTGCTCTCCCTTCCTATGTCTCCCTCCTCCTCTGTGCTCTCCCTTCCTATCTCTTACTCCATCCCCTGCTGCTGTCCCTTCCTATCTCTCCCTCCTCCTCTGTGCTCTCCCTTCCTATATCTTCCTCCTCCTCTGTGCTCTCCCTTCCTATCTCTTACTCCATCCCCTGCTGCTCTCCCTTCCTATCTCTCCCTCCTCCCCTGCTGCTCTCCCTTCCTATCTCTCCCTCCTCCTATGTGCTCTCCCTTCCTATCTCTCCCTCCTCCTCTGTGCTCTCCCTTCCTATCTCTCCCTCCTCCTCTGTGCTATCCCTTCCTATCTCTCCCTCCTCCTCTGTGCTCTCCCTTCCTATCTCTTACTCCATCACCTGCTGCTCTCCCTTCCTCTCGTTTTCTTTCTTCATTCCTCTTCCAATTTCTCCCTCCCTTATGTCTCCCTCTTTCTCTCCCTTCCTCATTTCTGCACTCTACTGTGACCTGATAGAGCTCACATGGCAGGCTGACAACACTGCTGCTAATTTTTGAGGTGGCTTAGTGTTGTCAGCCTGCAATAGAAAGTGCTATTACTGACAGGATCACCAGGTAAGAAACTTTGAAACAAATTCACACACACAAAAAAACAAAAAAACAAAAAACGATTTGCTTAAACGAGTTGTAAAGGAAAACATTTTTTTTTTGCCTAAAATTAATGTCTGGAAGGTAGACAGACAGAATAGTGTAATGATTCTGTTAAAAAAACAAGTAAATACCTATTAAATTCCTTCATCTATATCACCTCCGGCATTCTGTTCTCTCATTCACTTCCTGGTTTGCGGCGCTCGTTCATGTAAGAACTACATTTCCCAGTATGCATTGCGGCACACCCAGTAATTCACACCTCCTTGAAGTCTCTAACACGTAGAGAGCGTCCTGCCGCACAGATGTAGTTCCCAGGAGGGGGTGAGCACGTTACTGACCACCGCAGTAAAGCCTCCATTCACGGTGGTGAGTAACAATCAGACAAGCAGGAAGTGAACAGAACAGAGAAGAAAAAGAGCAACTTCTGAGCAAAAGCGAACAACGAGGAAGTAAAAAGAGGAATGTCTGCAGGTAAAGGATGCTTTTTATGAAAAAAACAAAAACCTTTACAACCCCTTTAAGAAAACTATATACAATGAGATTTCCACACATACTGAAGAAACAATTTGGGGGGTTTTCATACATTTTAAGGTCCGTTCACACCTGTGGGGATTTGGATTTTTGTTCCTTGGTGCGGTCATTCTTCATAATATCACAACAGAGTAGATGTGATTACCTGAACTGGGAAACCAAGCCAAACTCCCATGTCCCTTTCACTTGGCACATGATGACGGAGAAAACAGATACAGAAGTTCCAAGGGGAGCAGATCCTCATGAACAAACATACATATATTCCAAAACAGTTCACTTTACTGGTTTCAAAGGCTCTTCATTCAAAAAACATCACCTTCCTATTAAATAGGATGGGAGTTCCACCTCAATGGTGAGCGAAGGGGTTTGGTTGCCAGCAATCCATTCCCAACACCGTAAAACAAATGGTTACACCAGCTCCTTCACACTTCCCCGGTGAAGTATAATCTATACATCCTCATGTATTAACCCCACTTACACCCAGTTCATTAATCACATGTTCATACAGCAATCCTACAATAGATCCGGACTCTTCCTGTGGGGACTTAATGGGCCGAATTAATCAAGCAACCACGCTATAACATATGGCTGATACAGCGCCGAATCCACAGCATATCCCCCCAGCTCTGCTTACGTCTAACTGAACAAAGACATATGTAAATCAAGTTCAACTCACAAAAGAAATTTTCACCTTGTAGCCTCAAATACATTTGTTTATCATAACAAATACTTTTAAAACTACGTTAAAAAATGCAGCATGTTCGAATTTTTTTTTTTGACGTTTTTCAGAAGATGAAAAACCATGTGAAGCCCACACACCATCATTTTAAATGATGTTTTTAAAAACGTCATTTTTTTTCATGCCGAAAAGTGATCGTGTGTACGCGGCATTACAGTAAAGAGCCCTTCCCTCGGCATGTAGTATTTGTATTGTGTGCACAGTGTGATAAATTACCAGAGTACTGTTCTGTAAAGGTGCTTATTTATGTATCTCCGAGCTTTAACTTCCTTGTTGCTCTTTTAATTTTTTCCTCCCTTTTACTACCTTCTCTATTCTTCCTTTCTTCCCACATTTGTACCTTTTCCCTTTATATTTTTTTGTACTGTTTCTTTCTTTTATTGCTCCTTCCCTTTTTCACTACTTGCTGTATTTTTCTTCCCTTGCCTTCTTTCTTCCTTCACTCCTATCTTCACTCCTTCTTTCCAGCCTTTCTTCCATCTTCCCTCTTTCATTTTCCCTTCCTTCCATTTTCCTTCTCCTTTTTTCCTTCTACCCCCTTCCCTCTGTCATATTTCCTTGCTGCCTTCTTCCTACCTTCCTTATTTTCCTCCTACTGTACCTTCCTGCATTACTTCTCCTACCCCTCTTTTATTTCTCCTTTCTTTCTTTCTTTCTTTCTTCTTTTCTTGCTTCCTTCCTTACCCATTCCTCTTTTCACTTCTTCCTCCTTTCTTTCTCGTTCTTTCTCTTTCTTTCTTTCTTTCTTTCTTTCTTTCTTTCTTTCTTTCTTTCTTTCTTTCTTTCTTTCTTTCTTTCTTTCTTTCTTTCTTTCTTTCTTCTTCTTTTCCTTCTACAGTATTCTTCTTCTCCATTGCCTATATTCTCCCCTCCATGTCTTTTTTCTATCCCTTCCTTCTCATTTGCTTATTTTGTTCATTTCTTTTTTTCTATTCCATCTCTTTCTTCTGTGTTTCATTCACTCCCTTCCTCTTCCTTTATTTATTTTCTCTTCCCTTTCTTTCTTTCTTTTACCGGCTTCTTTCTTTCCCCTTTCCTTTTTTCAATTCTTCCAACTTATTTCCTTATTACTTTCTTACTTCCCTCCCTTCTTTCCTTTTTTCATTATTTTCTTGCTTCCTTCCTTCCTTCATTCCTCTCCCTTTCACTCTTTTTTATCTCTTTCTTCTGTATTTAATTCCTTCCTTCCCTTTTTTCTGACATTTGTTCCTCCCCTTTCCTCTTTAATTGCTTATTTTGTCCACTCTTCCTTCCTTGCGCCGTCCTTCCCTATTCTCTCTTTAATGTTCCCTCCCTTTTTTTCTTCTTTTCTTCTTCCTTTTCTTTATTCCTCTCCCTTTCACTTATTTTTCTCTCTTTCTTTGTATTTCCTTCATTCCTTCCCTACTCCATTCCCTTTTTTTCTGACATTTGTTCCTCTCCTCTTTCCTCTTTAATAGCTTCTTTTGTCATTCCTTCCTTATTTTTTTTCCTCCCTTCCTTTCCTATTCTCTCTTTTATTTTTCCCTCCCTTCTTTTCTTTCTTCCTCCCTTCCTTTATTTCTCTCCCATTCACTCTTTTTTTTCTCTCCCTTTGTATTGCCTTCCTTCCCTTTTTCTGACATTTGTTCCTCTACCTTTCCTCTTTAATTACTTTTTTGTCCTTCCTTCCCTCCTTCCCTTTTGCTTCTTTCCCTCCTTCCCTTTTTCCTTCCTTCCTGCCTTTTTTCTTTCCTTCCCTTCTCTCTTTTTTTCCCCTCCCTTCTTTCCTCTTTTCTTGCTTGCTTCCTTCCTTCATTCCTCCCCCTTTCATTTTTCTCTCTCTTCCTTTGTATATCCTCCCTCCTGTCCTTCCCCTTTTTTGACATTTGTTCCTCTGCCTTTCCTCTTTAATTACTTGTTTTGTCCTTCCTTCTCTTCCCTTCCTTCATTCCTTTCCGCTTCTCTCTTATGTTTTTACCTCCCTTCTTTCCTCTTTTCCTTTTTTCTTCCTTCCTTCCTTCCTTCCTTCCTTCCTTCCTTCCTTCCTTCCTTCCTTCCTTCCTTCCTTCCTTCCTTCCTTCCTCTCTTATGTTTTTCCCTCCCTTCTTTCCTCTTTTCCTTCTTTTCTTTCTTGCTTCCTTCCTTCCTCCCCCTTTCACTCTTTTTTTCTCTCTTCCTCTGCATGTTCTTCCCCCCTTCCTTCTTTCCTTTCTTCTTCTCTCTTTTATTTTCCCCTCCCTTCTTTCCTTTTTTTTCTTGAAGTCTTCCTCCCCTTTTCACTCTTTTTTCTCTCTTCCTTTGCATTTCCTCCCTCCTGTCCTTCCCCTTCTACCTTTATCTGCCTATTTATCTATCTCAGTCCAGCCCTCCATCATTTAGTCATGTAGAGTGTATATGGGGGTCTCTTCTCTATGGGGGTCTCTTCTCGGGTGTTTTATTTGTGATGTAGACAGAGCAGTGATGACATATTTATTATACGGAGGGACAGAGGAAGGTCTGTACATAGCGGGAAGCTGTAATAACTAGATAACTAGGCTGGAAGAAAATGTACAGAAAGTATATCTACATGTGCTCCCCTCCCCCTTCCACCCCACCCGCCATGAGAATTACAATTTAATTGCCAGCAAATCAAACTGTAATTGGTTTTGCTGCAGATCAGATGTAGATAAGGAGGTCCGCTGCCTCCTCAGATGTTAAAAGGCCGAATGATTTACCTATTAATGGGCTGACACTCGTGGTGAAGAGAGAAGTTTCAAGGGTAATATTGGGAGATGTGGATGATAAAGAAAGGTGAGGTCTGTCTGGGGGGGGGGGGGGGTAGAATGGAATTAGGTCATAGAGCCAGGAATAATTATCACCAGCCACTGACAACTCCAATAACATCTTAGCTGTGCACAAGAAAAATGTGAGGATTTCTACATCGGAGGGGGGGGGGGGGGGGGGGGGTTCAGAAAATATATGGGGCGTGCCTTGAAGCCCAACCTCACCAAAGTTTGTTCGGCACCCAAATTGGGACCTCCAAACCCACCACTCTGCTTCTGGAGTCTACCACCGGCCAGAACTGTCTACTGAAAATCCAAAACATCTATAAACTATAATTCAGACTGTGTCCCTCTAGATCAGGGGTCTCCAAACTGTGGCCCGAGGGCCAGATGTGGCCCTTTGCTAGCGTTTATCCGGCCCTCTGACATTAATCCTCTCAGTGATATGAGGTACTATTCCTTTCACCGACACCAACACGGGGGCACTATTTCTTCCACTGATACCAATGATGGGATACTATTCCTCCTTAAAAATACCCAGGTAAAGTATAACACCCCCCCCCCCCTCACATAAAAACACCCCACCATCGCACCCCAACAATAGATCCTAAATGTAACACATAGTAGTGGAACAGGAGATCTGTAATGGGGGAAATCTGTACTAGGGGAGGGAAAATCTGTGCTGGGGAGGGGGGAAATCTGTACTGGGGAGGGGGGTCTGGACTAGGGGAAAATCTGTACTGGGCTGAGAGGAGATGTGTGCTTGTAGAAACATGTACTGAGGGAGGAAGGCAATCTGTAATGGGGGTAAAGATCTGTACAGGGGAAATTTATACTAGATATAGGGGTTCTATAGTGGGGGAAATCTTCCTCCAGTACAGATTTCCCCCACAGAACAGATTCCCCTCCTTCCTCCAGTACATATTTTCCCCACAGAACAGGAAAGGAATTTGTACGGGGGGAGGAAATCTGTACTGGTGGGGGGAAATCTGTTCTGTGGGGGAAATCTGTGCTGGGGGAAGTAGAGGAATCTGTACTGGGGGAGGGAATCTGTACTGGTGGGGGGAAATCGGTACTGGGGGGAATGTGTCCAGGGAAAGGGAATCTGTATTGGAGGGTAAATCTGGGGGGGGGGGGGGTTAGAATGAAATGAGGTCATAGAGCCAGGAATAATTATTACCAGCCACTGACAACTCCAATAACATCTCAGCTGTGCACAAGAAAAATGTGAGGATGGGGGTACAGAAAATATATGGGGCGTGCCTTGAAGCCCAACCTCGCCAAAGTTTGTTCGGCACCCAAAATGGGACCTTCCAACCCCCCCACTCTGCTTCTGGAGTCTACCACCGGCCAGAACTGTCTACTGAAAATCCAAAACATCTATTAACTATAAATCAGTGTCCCTCTAGAAGTCACTGTATTATAATTGTTTTAAACATGCAGGTAAAGTATAACACACCCCCATAAAAACACCCCACCATCGCACCCCAACAATAGATCCAAAAATGTGTCAACTGGTAATATCCTGGAACAGGAGATCTGTAATGGGGGAAATCTGTACTGGGGGAAGAAGAGGTATCTGTACTGGGGGACGGAATCTGTACTGGTGGGGGGAAATCTGTTCTGTGGGGGAAATCTGTACTGGGGGAAGAAGAGGAATCTGTACTGGGAAGGGAATCTGTACTGTTGGGGTGAAATCGGTACTGGGGGGAATCTGTCCGGGGAAAGGGAATCTGTATTGGGGGGTAAATCTGTACTGGGTCGAGAGGAAATCTGTGCTGGGGGGAATCTGTACTGAAGGTGAAAGGCAATCTGTAATTGGGGTAAAGATCTGTACAGGGGAAATCTGTACTACATAATGGGGATCTGTACTCGGTGGGGATCTATACTGGGATGAAATGTGTGCTGTGGGGGGAAACTGTACTGGGGAAGGAGAAGAATCTATACTGGGTGAGGGAATCTGTACTATTGAGGTGGAATCTGTAGTAGGGGAGAATCTGTACTGGGGGAAGGAATATGTACTGGTGGGGGGAAATCTTTACTGGGGGGAAGGAATATGTACTGGTGGGGGGGAATCTGTACTGGGGGGAAGGAATATGTACTGGTGGGGGGATCTGTACTGGGGGAAAATCTGCATGCAGCAAATCTGTACTCGAAGTAAGGGGAATATGAACATTGAGGGAGATCTATTCTGGGGGTAAACCTGTACTGGGGGTAGGGAGACTCTGTACAGGGGGTGGGGGAATTTGTACTGGGGATAAAAGCTGTAGTGAGTGGAAGATTTCTACAAGGGATTCTGTACTGTGGGAAATCTGCACTGGATGGGGAGGAGATCTGTACTGGAGGAAATCTGCACGGGTGGGGGGGGGGGGGGTGGAGATAGGAAATCTGTACTGGGGAGGAGATCTGTACAAGAGCAATGTGTACTGGAAGGAAGGGGAATCTGAATTGGGGGAGATCTATCTGGGGGGGGGGGGGGACTTTACTGAGGTAATGAATCTGTACAGGAGAAATTTAGGCTTAGGGAGTTTTTTTTTTGTTGTACTCTGTCTACTAACCTTTGCTCAACACACTCCTGACCACCGCACTTCATACGACACACACACTCCTCACCCCTGCACTCTGTGTATTATAGACCCCCGACACATGCTAGTCTCTTACTTGTTGCACCGTAATTAAATAATATTTTTTTGTGTACGACTTTTCATGGTGGATCACTCTTCTCAGATCAGTGCCAGTGCCGCCAACAGGCATTCAGGAGACGATACTGTTGACTCCTGAATGGGTTGTTAGAATGGGAATACCGTTCGGCAAATGTGAGCCTAGCTTTTGGGCCGCAGTGCCGCACAGTCTCATTCACTTGACTATGTTAGTTACATTCAGCAGCGGTACAGCCCCACCAAATGCGACAGGGGGATCAGAGCCGGGACAAGGGGTGGATGCCCTGGGCACTGTGGTATCATGTGAGGTGGGGGAGGGCACTGTATGAAAATTGGGGGGGGGGGGATTTGTGTTGGGAGGTGGAATTTGGGGGTGGCAGGGGATAAGACTTATTCTAGTAGGGAAAATTAAGGGAATGGTAATTTGGGGGGATTTGTATTGGGAGGGGAGATGAGGGAGGATTATTTCTGCTGGGGGGGATTGCCAGAAGAGGTGATATGGTAATAGATATGGTAGAAGAGGAGGGAATTTGTGCTAGTATGGAAATTGTATTTTTCTTTTGGGGGGGGGGATTGCGAAAGTAGAGATGATTGGGGGTATTTGTGCAAGGAGGCAAAGTCTGGGGGTGGATTCCTGCTAGGAGGGTGGGGTTGGTTGAGTGAGAATTTGTGCTGAGAGGTGAGATTTCGAAAGGGGGAGGGGGTTTGGTGCTTGGAAGGGTAATTTGAGGGGAGAGAATTTGTGCTAGGAGGGGCAATTTCTTTTTTTATGGGGGGGGGGGTGCTGGAGGATTTGGAGAAAAGAATAGAGCTTGGAAGTGGTATGGGAGGGCACATATTTGTACTGGCAGGGGGGATTTCAGAGGGGGGCAGATTTGTCCTGGGAGGAGGGGCAATTTATGCTTAGAGGGTAAGCATGCAGATTAGTGCTTGATTTGTTTTGTGTGGGGGGGGATTTTTGCTGATACCTTATGCTTATAAATCTTGGGGGGGTGCAGTTTGGTGTGTTTGCCATTTGCACTAGATGATCTTGTCCCAGCACTGGGGGGGGGGGGGTATTTTTGTTGTGCCACAAAGCATTGTGGCCGCAGCATGTGTACACCCCCGTCTGTCTGCCTTATCAGTTGGGAGGGTGGTTAAAAATGCACCTATTTTATCACCCCAATCCCCCATCCCAACTTCAAGTTTAAACTACAGACATCAACGTCCTTAACGCGTTTCGTACTCTGGGTGCGTCCTTGCAGCAGTGAACTGCCCTGTAGTTTATTAAGCTGTTATTATGCATTTATATATGTTATGGGGTGCAATAAGGATTAAACAGTCTAACCAAACCCCCCCCCCCGCTAAAAACTTCCAAAGAAGCAACAATGAATGCCCCCAACTAAACAGTTTTTGAAAACGCGTCGGCGGAAAGTTTTTACAAGAAAAATACTTTATCAAATATTTAATCCGAAACCTGGCTTCCATCCGGGAACGGCATAACAATTGCATAATTAATTTTTGTATACCTCCTTCGGCTAATCACTGATAAAAAGCTTAATTCCATTAACAAGGCGACTTGACAAATTGCACAGCTCAACGGAACCGTTTAGAAATTAATTACGCATTTTAAGGCATTAGATCGGATAAAAAAAAAAAAACCTGCGAAATGCGCGGGCCGTGCGGAGAAGAGCCTACACGGGGATTATGGAGACATCCCGGTCCGGGAACAATGACTGGAGGAGTGATAAGGAAGCCCAAGGCGGAGGGCTACAAAGGGCGACTCGTGTTCAGGTGAGGACTGGGCTTGTGAACACAAAACCGCGCCGCGCTCGGGGAAAATAATTAAAGATTTAAAGAACAAAAAAAAAAAAAAAAAGAATTAATTCAGGTTTTTCAAAACAGCTCGATACATTTCTATTTATACAATGAATGTGGAGGGGACATGAAATAAAAGAGTCAAATACAATAATACAAACAAAGTGGAAAAATATTATCTGAAATGAACAAATTGTATCAATTTGAGTTTTAACCAAATCCCGCCCGGCCTATAGGAAAATCACAGCCGGGGCGGCGACTCTCTCGTCCTGACTGGATGTCTAATGATGTCCTTCAGAACAAGACGCTCATGGGCGCCCCCCGGGGGCATGCAGTGGGGCGATCATTGAAAAGAGCCTATGGTGTAGGGCTGTAGGCTCATTACCATGTGATCAGCTGTGTCCAATCACTTCCTCTGTTCATGCTGACAGGGCGCAAGTAGAGGAGAACCAATAGGAGGCTCTCCTGATGGGGGGGGGGGGTCTGCACTAATAATGGTGCCCACCAGTGATACCAATTAGTACCCATTAGTGATGCCTCACAATGCCCATCAGTGATGATGGTCAGTGCCTTCTCATTAGTGCCGCCTATCAGTGATACCAGTGATGCCTTTCAGTGTTCATCAGGGATGTCAATCAATGCCCATCAGTGAGGCCTGTCAGTGTTGTCTATAAGTGCACATCAGTGCTGTCCTTCAGTACCTATAATTACCCATCAGTGTTGCCTATTAGTGCCCATCAGTGCTGCATATCAGTGCCGCCTATCAGTGCCCATCAGTGCTGCCTATCAGTGCCCATCAGTGCTGCATATCAGTGCTGGCTATCAGTGCCCATCAGTGCTGCCTATCAGTGCCCATCAGTGCTGCATATCAGTGCTGGCTATCAGTGCCCATCAGTGCTGCCTATCAGTGTCCATCAGTGCTGCATATCAGTGCCGCCTATCAGTGCTGCATATTAGTGCCTCCTCAACAGTGCCCATTATTGCCCCCTATCAGTGCCACCTGTTAGTGCCCATCAGTGCTGCATATCAGTGCCCCATATCAGTGCCCCATATCAGTGCCCATCAGTGCTGCATATCAGTACTGCCTAACAGTGCAGCATATCAGTGCCACTTATCAGTGTCCATCGGTGCTGCATATCAGTGCCACCTATCAGTGCCTATCAGTGCTACATATTAGTGCCTCCTCATCAGTGGCACCTGTTAGTGCCCATCAGTGCTGCATATCAGTGCCTATCATTGCTACATATTAGTGCCTCCTCATTAGTGCCCATCAGTGCTGCATATCAGTGCCCATCGGACGGTGCCCCCTATCAGTGCCCATCAGTGCTGCATATCAGTGCCCATCGGACGGTGCCCCCTATCAGTGCCCATCAGTGCCCATCGGACGGTGCCCCCTATCAGTGCCCATCAGTGCTGCATATCAGTGCCCATCGGACGGTGCCCCCTATCAGTGCCCATCAGTGCTGCATATCAGTGCCCATCGGACGGTGCCCCCTATCAGTGCCCATCAGTGCTGCATATACAGTAAGTGCTATAGCAAAATGACAGCCGGGGCGGTGATGCTCTCATTCTGATTGGATGTCATAGCCCCCCACCCGGTTCCCACAGACAGGACTCGGCCCCGCCCCCCCCAGCTCCCGTGTCATTAGATTTGATTGACAGCAGCGGGAGCCAATGGTTCCTGCTGCTATCAATCTATCCAATGAGGACTCAAGACACCAGCTGGAGCTAATGTGCTCGTTCTCATCGCTGGAAAGACTGGGTTCAGGTAAGTAAAAGGGGGGCTCTGGGGGGGGGGGGTAGCTGCAACACAGGAGGTTTTTCATCTTAATGCATAGAATGTATTAAGGTGAAAAACATTGAGGGTTTACAATCACTTTAACCACTTTGCAACCGCCCTATGCCGAAAGTACGGCTCTAGGGCGGTTGCTGTATTCTAACTGGCCGTTAATTAACGGCCTGTCAGAATCGCGCTCCCGCGCGCCTCCTGAGGCGCGCACACGGGAACATCCGTGACCGCCGGGTCCACAGGACCCGGCGCATCACGGATCACGGTAAATCGCCGCTGATAGCGGCGGTTTACCACGTGATCGCGCCGTCCAATGACGGCGCGATCAGATGTAAACAGACCGGCGTCATTTGATGACGCCGGTTCCTCCCTCCTCTCTCTGTACCGATCGGTACAGTGTGAGAGGAGAGGGGAGGGAGCGGATGGCAGCGCCAGTGCTGCGGGCTGGATCTGTGACAAATGCAGTCACAGATCCATCCATCCATCCCTCCCTGCTCAGCCATCCCTGCTGCATATACTCTGCAATACTCACCTGGGCATACTCTGCAATACTCGGGCATACTCTGGCAATACTCTGGGCATACTCTGCAATACTCAGGCATACTCTGGCAATACTCTGGGCATACTCTGCAATACTCAGGCATACTCTGGCAATACTCTGCAATACTCAGGCATACTCTGGCAATACTCTGGCCAATACTCTGGGCAATACTCTGGGCATACTCTGCAATACTCTGGCAATACTCTGGGCATACTCCGCAATACTCTGCAATACTCTGGGCATACTCTGCAATACTCTGCAATACTCTGGGCATACTCTGGCAATACTCAGGCATACTCTGGCAATACTCTGCAATACTCAGGCATACTCTGGCAATACTCTGGCCAATACTCTGGGCAATACTCTGGGCATACTCTGCAATACTCTGGCAATACTCTGGGCATACTCCGCAATACTCTGCAATACTCTGGGCATACTCTGCAATACTCTGCAATACTCTGGGCATACTCCGCAATACTCTGCAATACTCTGGGCATACTCTGGCAATACTCCGGGCATACTCTGGGCAATACTCTGGCAATACTCTGGCAATACTCTGGCAATACTCTGGGCAATACTCTGGGCATACTCCGCAATACTCTGGGCATACTTAGCAATACTCTGGGCATACAGCAGCCCCTGTCCCCGCGAGCTCGCATGCAGAAGCGAACGCATACGCAAGTCCCGCCCACATATAAAAACGGTGTTCAAACCACATGTGAGGTATCTTTATATCATGTTTTGGGGTTTTATGTATTTTTCTAGCAAATAAATGATGATTTTTACATGTAGGAGAGAAATGTCAGAATTGGCCTGGGTGCTCCCTGCATGTTGGGCCTCTGTATGTGGCCGCACTGTGTAAAAGTCTCACACATGGGGTATCGCCATACTCGGGAGGAATAGCAGAATGTGTTTTGGGGTGTGATTTGTGGTATGCATATGCTGTGTGTGAAAAATAACCTAATAATATGAAAATTTGATGAAAAAAAAAAAATCTTGATTTTGCAAAGAATTGTGGGAAAAAATTACAACTTTAAAAAACTCACCAGGCCTCTTTCTAAATACCTTGGAATGTCTTCTTTCCAAAAAGGGGTCATTTGGGGGGTATTTGTACTTTTCTGGCATGTTAGGGTCTCAAGAAATGAGAGAGGCTGTCAGTACATCAGGTGTGATGAAATTGATCAATTTTCAGGATTTGGTACCATAGCTTGTAGACCCCATAACTTTCACCCAGACTAAATAATATCCAACATTTTTTATTTTTTTTACCAAAGATATGTAGCAGTATACATTTTAGGCCAAATTTATGAAGAAAAATTACTTTTTTGCAAAATGTTATAATAGAAATGAAGAAAAATTATTATTTTTTGCAAAATTTTGTTCTTTTTTCATTTATAGCAAAAAAAATAAAAACCGCAGAGGTGATGAAACACCGCCAAAAGAAAGCTCTATTTGTGGGAAAAAAAGGACAAAAATTTCATTTGGTTATAGTGTTGTATGACTGAGTTATTGTCATTCAAAATGTGAGAGCACCGAAAGCTGAAAATTGGTCTGGTTATTAAGGGTGTTTAAGTGCCCAGTGGTCAAGTGGTTAAAGAGAAGAGAGGCGCCTCTAAGTGTAGCAATAAGTTGCTAAACGTTGTACCTTCATTAATTGTAACCATATTGCTACACTTAGAGGCTCCTCTCTTCTCTTTTATACTCAGTTGTGACGCTACTCTTATATCAAGACATCGCTTGTGTATCAAGGCAAAATGTATTAAAACCTTTTGCTTGTCTTGCAAAATGCTCTCAAACCAAGTTACTCTCAAACCAAGGTTTTACTGTATAATATATATATATAATATTTCCTATACAATATATATATATATATATACACATATACAGCAATGTTGCAGAAGCCATATTTCTCTTGCTGGGCAGTAGACCTGAAACTGCTTCAGCCGGCAGGTCAGACATCACCCGAGCGTGAGACAAGTTAGGATTCCCGTGAGCGGAGCCATATGTTCCTCGGTGCGCTAAATATAGGCCCCGCGTCACCCACAGAGAAGATAGGGCTGCGCGATTCCCAACCGCCAACCATCAGAATAATGTATCTGTTCAGGATTAGGAGGAACCCAGGACATTTTGATGAAAGGTTTTGGCAAGAATGTGTGTTTTTTTTCCCCCACAAATTACACAATAAATATGCTATGTAAAAAATCGTAGAGATTTATTTTTATATTACAAAATATTCAAGATGTAAATATTGTTTTTATATATATATATATATATATATATATATATAAATAAATATAAATATATATATAGATATATATAGATATAGATATATATATATCTATATATATATATATTGTAAGGGGGGTTAGCTCAGTAGCAGGGTTGTGTGACCCCCTGGATGGGTTCACTACACACTGAACTATACAGAGAGGCAGCCGAAGACGGTTGAAAACAAAGAGTTTGGTTTATTCTTCCATATTTCTGGATACAAGTGCAAGCATCCAAAGTCATAAACAAAACAAAACATAAAATAGACCCTGGCCACTTGGGGCGTCTACCTTCACCACACAGGAACCTATCTATGGAGTCTGGCACAGCCTACTGCTGGGCAGACACTGCTGGTCATACAGCAGAGAAACAATAGTCTTTTTGATTTTTATCACACAGAAAAATCAACAACCACCTCACCTCTTTAGAAGTCTTTATGACTACTCTCCTTAACTCAAAAAGCCTCAGGATGCAGCAATCAGTAGTCATCCTCTGGATAACTTATAGAGGCCTTAATTGCCTCATTATGAACAGTTTTCCAACGCCCTAAACCTTTCTGGCTATTTCTGCAGCCGACACCTGATAGTAATTGGTGGATTGTCTAAACAAGGCAGAAATGTATCTCCCATCTGTGACAACACCCACAGATTTACCTGACTTCCTGTCTTATATATATATATATATATATATATATATATATATATATATATATATATATATATATATATATATATATATATATATATATATATATATATATATATATATAGATAGATAGATATAGATATATATACATACATATACGTTTATATATATATATATATATATATATATATCTATATATATATATATAAATATATATATATATACCGGTATATATATATATATATATCTATATCTATATATATATATATAGATATATAGATATGTATAAATAGATATGTATATTTGTTTTCTTTTCTTTTTTCTCTCTTTACAGAAAAGATTAATTCTGATTTTTTTTCTATCTATCTATCTATCTATCTATCTATCTATCTATCTATCTATCTATCTATCTATCTATCTATCTATCTATCTATCTATCTATCTATCTGTCTGTCTGTCTGTCTGTCTGTCTGTCTGTCTGTCTGTCTGTCTATCTATCTCTCTATCTCTCTCTATCTCTCTATCTCTCTGTCTATCTATCTATCTATCTATCTATCTATCTATCTATCTATCTATCTATCTATCTATCTATCTATCTATCTATCTATCTATCTATCTATCTTTCTATCTCTCTATCTATCTATCTTTCTATCTCTCTATCTATCTATCTATCTATCTATCTATCTATCTATCTATCTATCTATCTATCTATCTATCTATCTATCTATCTATCTATCTATCTATCTATCTATCTTTCTATCTCTCTATCTCTCTGTCTGTCTATCTATCTATCTATCTATCTATCTATCTATCTATCTATCTATCTATCTATCTATCTATCTATCTATCTATCTATCTATCTATCTATCTATCTATCTTTCTATCTCTCTATCTATCTATCTATCTATCTATCTATCTATCTATCTATCTATCTATCTATCTATCTATCTATCTATCTATCTGTCTGTCTGTCTGTCTGTCTGTCTGTCTGTCTGTCTGTCTGTCTATCTCTCTATCTCTCTCTATCTCTCTATCTCTCTGTCTATCTATCTATCTATCTATCTATCTATCTATCTATCTATCTATCTATCTATCTATCTATCTATCTATCTATCTATCTATCTATCTATCTATCTATCTATCTTTCTATCTTTCTATCTATCTATCTATCTATCTATCTATCTATCTATCTATCTATCTATCTATCGATCTATCGATCTATCTATCTATCTATCTATCTATCTATCTATCTATCTATCTATCGATCTATCTCGTGCTCCAGCTCCTTTTCACTCTCTCTAAATAAATGTATTATATCTATCTACTGTATGAATGTCTATCAACCACCTTTCTCGTTTCACCAATGCTCACCAGGCAATGTTTCGATCACCAGGCATTGCCCCGAGAGTCTACCATTAACAATGGAACGTTCAAAATAGACTCTCCAACCTACACCTCTACACCTTCCCTGTGGCAACCAGCAAAATGTGTACGTTTCCCAGAGGAGTTTTTCTAGAGTCTATAACATGGCGGTAATAGGTACAGTTTATAGAATGGATGGTTTCCCTGCACAGGTTATAATATCACATTTGTAAGAGAGGAGCAAAAATAATAAAAAATTGCATTATCCATGTTCTAATTATATAAATTGTGATTGTTTTATTATTTTTTAAAGATCTCCTGTGCTTATTTTTGGTAGTTTGTTAATTATTTAATCCTACTTTTTATTTCAAAGCATGTATGAAGTAAAACAGGACTGTAGTCCACGTTTCCCAATGCTTTGTAAAATAATTGAAATGCTTTAAAAATAATTGTTAAAGCTTAACTTCAAACAGATAGAAAAATACTAATCAGTGCAGTTAAGTATTACAGTAAAACAATAAATAAATAATATATATATATTGTAAATTTGAAGGCTCAGTGCTGCACACTCCTAATCCTGCTGTTCCAGACACAGGCCTACTCACATTTGGCAATTTAGCTTGCGCGAACCTCCAGTTTGGCAACGGACATCAACCAAAAGTCTGTCATTAAGTGGTGGTAGCACTAAAGAATTACCTGGAATCCCCGGCATCTTCCTTCTATTCAGAAACCGGCCTGTCATTTACAGTGAGTGTGGTGGCATGGCAGCATCATCAGGTGTTGAGTTACCATGGTTGAGTGCTAAAAAAACATGGTTGGAGGTTGGGTTACCAATATTAGGTGTTGTGTTACCATGGTTGGGTGCTGGGTTACCATGTTTGGGTGTTGGGTTTACCATAGTTAGGTGTTGGGTTACCATGGTTGGGTGCTGGATTACCATGGTTGGTTGGGTGTTGGGTTTACCATAGTTAGGTGTTGGTTTACCATGGTTGGGTGTTGGGTTACCATGATTGGGTGCTGGGTGACCATGGTTGGGTTGCCATGGTTGGGCACCATGGTTGGGTGGCACTCACTGACATGGATCTAGATCGCTGAACAATGTGATTGAAGACTGATTTTTGATTTTGGCACCCTCTCAATGTTGAAGGAATGTAGCCTAGTATGGTTTAGGAGGAGTGAGGGCTCGCTTTCTACCCCCCTTCCTTGGCCAGGATAAAGGTATTTTATGAACTTTAGGCCCCATTAACTCCTGAGCATTTTTTTGTGCAATTTTCCATAGTTGGGCTACCATGGTTGGGTGCTGAGTTACCATGATTGGGTGCTGGGTGACCATGGTTGGGTGTTGGGTTATCATGGTTGGGTGCTGAATTACCATGGTTGGGTTGCCATGGTTAGGCACTGGGTTACCATTGTTGAGTGGCACTGACATGCAAATAGGTCTCTGGACAACGTGATTGGGAAAGGAATTGGGAAGGGAATTGGGAAATCTACTGTTTAGGGAGGGGTCTACTGTTGCTGGCTGCTGGAGTGTCTATTGATGTCAGAACCAAGGGTCGGTGCTCAGAGCTGGGTAAGGGCAGAACCAAGGATTGGTGCTCAGAGCTGGGTAGGGGCAGAACCAAGAGTGGGTGCTTAGAGGTGGGTAAGGACAGAACTAAGGGTCAGTGATCAGAGCTGGGTAGGGGCAGAACCAAGAGTCGGTGCTCAGAGGCGGGTAGGGGCTAAACAAGAGTCAGTGCTCAGAGGTGGGTAGTCGCAGAGTCAAGTGTTGGTGCTTAGAAGTGGGTAAGGACAGAACCAAGGGTCGGTGATCAGGGCTGGGTAGGGGAACCCAGGGTCAGCGCTCAGAGGTGGGTAGGAGCAGAACAAGGGTCGGTGTTTAGAGGTGGGTAGGGGCAGAACAAATGGTCGGTCAGAGGTGGGTAGGCGCATTACCAAGGGACGGTGCTCAGAGGTGGGTAGGGGCAGAACCAAGGCTGAGTCAGAGGTGGGTAGGTGCAAAACCAAGGGTCGGTGTTCAGAGGTTGGAAGGGACAGAACTAAGGGTGGGTGCTCAAAGGTGGGTAGGGGCAGAACCAAGGGTCGGTGCTCAGAGGTGGGTAGGGGCAGAACCAAGGCTGAGTCAGAGGTGGGTAGGTGCAAAACCAAGGGTCGGTGTTCAGAGGTTGGAAGGGACAGAACTAAGGGTGGGTGCTCAAAGGTGGGTAGGGGCAGAACCAAGGGTCGGTGCTCAGAGGTGGGTAGGGGCAGAACCAAGGGTCAGTCAGAGGTGGGTAGGGGCAGAACCAAGAGTCGGTGCCCAGAGGTTCGTAGGGACAAAAACCAAGGTGGGTGTTCAAATGTGGGTATGGGCAGAACCAAGGGTCGGTGCTCAGAGGTTGGTATGGACAGAACCAAGGGTTGGTGCTCAGAGGTGGGTAGGGAGCCAAGACACAAAGTGACTTAGAAGAGGGGAGTTCCCGCACCTTTTCTCTGAGAACAAAAACCCTGGAGATACCATAGTAGAGAGAAATGTAAGAGCTCATAGGGTCTTGGAATCGGCATATTATTCACAGAGAGTGTTTTTCTATTGTTTTTGTTATTTCTCCTTTTATTGTGTTCACAATGTATTCGGTAACATTGTATTCACTTTCTATTGCTAGCATGATAATTACCGCGGTGATACATATTCAGCAGCCATTGTACGCCGTAGAAGAGGGAGCTACACAAAAATGCATTCATCGGAATAATCTTCCTGCTTGTAGCTTCGGGCGTCCCAGTCTTAGAAGGACAGGCAGCCATGTGGAAAGACGATCGGTTTTGCTCGCTGATCACCATTTTTTTTGTACTGTAGGTGTTGCTGGGAGCAAGATGCGCGCGGGCCGTGTCACCGGTTTATTTAAGAAATTCATTGAGCCGTTGATGGAAGCCTAGGGATTCGGTATAATTCTGCTCTCTGTACCCACTATTCGCTAAACAGATTCATAATTCGATAACAATTCAGAATTGCCCGGGGGATCGCGATAGAATTTGGAAACGATTGCTGCAGAGATTAACGCGCGCGCCGAGAGAGAACACACAGATGTAAGTTTGGCGCATAAAAAGTTATATCGGAATAGATGTAATCGTGATGTTAAAAAAAACGATCACTTTAATGAAAGAATTGGATCTCCTTAGAAACTAATAAAAAATGAAAGGTTTGTTGTCACGCCCCTGCGGTGCATTAACACAAATTGCATTGCTTTGCGTTATCTTGTGCATAAGCGCACCATATTTGGGCACGCACTTATTCCCCTAAGGCAGGGGTCGCCAAACTGCGGCCCCAGGGCCAGATGTGGCCCTTTGCTAGCCTTTATGTGGCCCTTGGGGCACTATTTCTCCCACTGATATGGGGCACTATTGTTCCAACTGATATGGGGCACTATTGCTCCAACTGATATGGGGCACTATTGTTCCAACTGATATGGGGCACTATTGCCCCAACTGATGTGGAGCACTATTCCTCCAACTGATATGGGGCACTATTCCTCCAACTGATATGGGGCACTATTCCTCCAACTGATATGGGGCACTATCCCCCCCCCCACTGATATGGGGCACTATCCCCCCACCCACACTGATATTGGGCACTATTCCCCCCACTGATATGGGGCACTATTCCTCCAACTGATATGGGGCACTATTCCTCCAACTGATATGGGGCACTATTCCTCCAACTGATATGGGGCACTATTCCTCCAACTGATATGGGGCACTATTCCTCCAACTGATATGGGGCACTATTCCTCCAACTGATATGGGGCACTACCCCCCCCCCACTGATATGGGGCACTATCCCCCCACCCACACTGATAATGGGCACTATTCCCCCCACTGATATGGGGCACTATTCCTCCAACTGATATGGGGCACTATTCCTCCAACTGATATGGGGCACTATTCCTCCCACTAATATGGGGCACTATTCCTCCAACTGATATGAGGCACTATTCCTTCAACTGATATGGGGCACTATTCCTTCAACTGATATGGGGCACTATTCCTCCAACTGATATGGGGCACTATTCCTCAAACTGATATGGGGCACGATTTATTCTACTAATATCAATGATGGGATACTATTCCTCCTACTGATAGGGGCCCTACTCCTCCTCCTACTGAGGCCACATTTATTCTCACTTGAGCTGGGTACGGGACATTTTCTGCCCCCCGCTGGCCACAATCCAGACCTCCTAAAGTCTGAAGGACAATAAAGTGGCCCTTTGTTTGAAAAGTTTGGAGACCCCTGCTCTAAGGCATTGGCAAGATGTGTTGTTGCACAATTATAAATAGATGGCACCCCAGCGCACAATATGCTGCAAAGAAAAGGTGTGAGCGCCGACGAAAATCAATCTTGGGCCCCCTGTTCACATCTAGAACTTTGGGATTGTGGGCAAAATCGCTCATATTCCACCCTTGATCCCAAAGCGCAAGGCATTAACAGAACAACGTGCTGCTCATATTTGGGTGTCATCCTTCAATGGCACCCCCAAAAACGTTGCAATTCCACTCTTGATCCCAGGCGATTTTGCCCTCAATCACAGCACAATGTGTTGCTCATGTTTGGGTGTGCTGTGGGCATAAGGGGAGAGAGGATTTGAAGTGGTGGGGGGGGGGGGGCAAAGTTTTGTGCATGCAGATTCGTGCTTAATTTTTATGGGGTGGGGGGATTTTTACCGACACATAAAACATCTTGAGGGGGGGGGGTGGTCAGTTTGGTATGTTTGCCTTGGGCTCTAGATGCCACTTAGGTAAGTATGATTGTTTGAAAAAAGAAATTCCCAAACTTCTCTTTTAACTGCAGAATAGACGTGTGCAGTTTAAAATTCGGACACAGAGAGCCCCTTCCTTACATCAGGGGCCCCAGAGAGCCTCCCCCTAGTGCAGAGGAGGAGGAAGGGGAATCCTCCTCTGCTTTAAATGCTGATCAGGAAGTGAGTTGCGGCGGTGATGTCACTGGTTGCTAGATGCTAGGGGGCTCTAGCAACCAGTGCCCAAGTGTAGAGACGGGTGGAGGCAGGGGTAGAGCCAGAGCCAGTGCTGCTATGGCTCAGTCCACTCCTGTCCCCTGCATTCCAGACCTGGACATACTGCAACCACCTGGTAAGAGACTCTGGCCCCATACACACGAGCAGACAGATTTGTTCAAATCGGTCGGACAGACCGATTTGAACAAATCTGTCTGCTGGGGACGTATTGGTTGGATCGTGTACACACGATCAAACCAAAATCCCCGCCGGCAGACGGCGTGCTGACGTGGCGCTGACGTTGACGCCGCCACGTCACCGCACCAGGAAGTAAAACACTTCCGCGCATGCGTCAAAACCATTCGACGCGTGTGCGAGAAGACATGTCTGCTGGTTAGCGTACTAACCAGCAGACATGTCGGGCGGACGGGTTCCCAGCCGACAGATTTGAAAGCATGCTTTCAAATCTGTCGGCTGGCCAAATCCGTCGGCTCGCCCGTACACACGATCGAATCTGTCTGCTGGGACGGTTTGGCAGACCGTTTCCAGCAGACAGATTTGATCGTGTGTACGCGGCCTCTGGGATATGGGCCCCAGACTCGGGGGTATAGCCCCAATAGCCACCCCCTAGCGACGCCACTGCCCCTTTAATAGATAGGCCGCCCTACATACTGAAAATGTAAGAAAAATTTAAGAAAGACAGAAAGAAAAAACGTTGTGCTGTGATGACAATGTAGCAATCAAGGAATTAAAGGCCTTGGAGTCTGGAGACGGTTATCCGGAGATGAGTGGCAGCCTCGTACGTTGGCCTCGTACGAGGTCCGCCCTACCCGCCTGCCTTCATCTGGGATTCTGCAGTGCAATTTAAAGCTCATTTTCTCTCTCTTGTTTTAAGCTCAAAACCTGATGAAGCATGGCCGCCATTGACAGCAAACAAAACAGGGAAAAAAATTAAAGCCTTCGAAAAAATCTATAACAATATTAAAGATTTTCAGCCGACCAGCGAGACGTGCCCATCCGGACTCTGGTGTTTTCTCTTTCATTCTGATTAGAGAGAGGAGCGTGTTGGTGTTCTGGAGAGAAGCAGAATATTATACTCCGTCTCCGTTGGGGGAATGGAGGTCAATTATAGCCGGCAACGCAACCGCCAAAATCAGCGATTGTTCCGGAAGAAGATCGCATTTTTAAATGAAAATTCCGAACTGGCCCCCCTCCTGGGTGGTCCCACAAGAGAGCTAAAAGTGCAGAAAATTTTTCCATATTATAAATTAGATCCCTGAGCTGATCACAGTGGGCCCCCAAGGCTGCTTCAGACTAGGAAGTGCCGGAATTTGATATGTTCTATTTATTCTCCACAATCGGTTGCATTTTTAGCTATGCTGTAGAGCCAGGTTGTTCAATTCGTGGCCCAAGAACAAGATGCGAACCACTGTTGTACCACTCCCATAGTAGGTCCCCAGTCTCCAACCATCCTGTATTATGTCCTCAGGCTCCAACCACTTCTGCAGTATGTCCCCAGTCTCCAACCACTTCTGCAGTATGTCCCCAGTCTCCAACCACTCCTGCAGTATGTCCTCAGTCTCCAACCACTCCCATAGTATGTCCCCAGTCTTCAACCACTCCTGTAGTATGTCCCCAGTCTCCAACCACTCCTGCAGTATGTCCCCGGTCTCCAAACAACCACTCCTGTAGTATGTCTTTAGTCTCAAACCACTTCTGTATTATGTCCTCAGTCTCCGACCACTCCTGCAGTATATCCTCAGTCTCCAACCACTCCTGCAGTATATCCTCAGTCTCCAGCCACTCCCATAGTAGGTCCCCAGTCTCTAACCACTCCTGTATTATGTCTTCAGGCTCCAACCACTCCCGTATTATATCCCCAGTCTCCAACCACTCCTGTATTTTGTCCTCAGTCTCCAACCACTCCATTAGTATGTCCCCAGTCTCCAACTACTCCCGTAGTATGTTCGCAGTCTCCAACCACTCCTTTATTATATCCCCAGTCTCCAACCACTCCTGTATTTTGTCCTCAGTCTCCAACCACTCCAGTAGTATGTCCCCAGTCTCCAACTACTCCTGTAGTATGTCCCCAGTCTCCAACTACTCCCGTAGTATGTTCACAGTCTCCAACCACTCCCGTAGTATGCCCTCAGTCTCCAACCACTCCTGTATTATGTCCTCAGTCTCCAACCACTCCTGTAGTATGTCCTGCAGTCTCTGACCATCTCCTTTAATATGTATGAAGTCTCTCACCATCTCCTGTTGCTTGTTTTTAGTCTCTGACCATCACCTGTAGCTTGTCTGGAGTTTCTGGCCATCTCCTGTAATATGCTCACAGTCTCTGACCATCCCTGCAGTATGTCTGATGTCTGCAGTCTGTCACTCTCTAATGGTAATTAGAAAGTGACAGGAGGGGGGGGGGGGGGGGCGGCGCTCCTGCACCCTTTATGGATGCACCGCCGCTGAATTAGTATAAGACCAGTGTGTCGGATCCTTGCAAAGTTTCATAGCCAAATAGCCTCACCCTTCCTATGGACCTGTTTTACAGGTGGGGTTTGTAGTCTGGTCTCCACTTCTGATTAACCAATTGCTATCCACACTAGTGGGTCATTGATAAGGTCATCAGCCCCGGGGGGTTCGCTATGCCGTCTGGATTCAACCACGACACCTCCCATTCTCCAATCACTTTAACGACTCTTATCCAACCTGTTGGTGTCCACTTATGTCCCACCAGTGGCCAGACCTATCTTATTATGTTCTTAACGTTCCTCTTAATTCTTTTTTCGAATAATTACCATTTTCTTGTGACATTTATGAAATTATGTGTTTTTTTTATTTATTTTTTCTATTTTATTTTTAATAAGCTCCTTAAAAGCAGCAGCTCATTAGCATAATCTTCTTCTTCGCTCAGCCGCCTCTAATTAAAATCATTCATCTGTGCTGGCTGGGCCCTCCTTCCTCGTTCCCTGCTATTCATTCCCAAATCTTCGCTCCGCTCTTTGTTCACATCACAGGCCCGTCTTCCCGGCGCATAAATAAAGGTGCGAGATTTCTTCTCCGGCTCGGCCTTTGATGTACCTCTGTGAGTCTTTTCCGAGGAACTCAATTAGACATTCTGTTCCAAGAAAAAGAAAAACTTTAAGGCATTTAAACAAACACTTTTTTTTTTTGTTGTTGTTGTTTTTAATGCCGTTAATCTGAAAAAAAAAAAAATGCTTTGGCTTCGAAAGTTAAAAAATAGGCTTATATTAAAATGCAGCTTACCTGTAAGAAAACATTGAAAACAATAGACTGTAGAGAGAAAATTGGGAGAAAATAGAATAAACTCGACCCCGGCAACTGCAAAGAAAAGCGATTTATTTGATTTTTGATCCTCTGCCACTGTGTATCATAGATAATTGTCAATATTTTTTAATAGAAAATAAAGTTTACACCTTTAGTTTATCCTTTGTTAGCATACAAGAGAAGCGCCGCTCTGACTGTGAAGTCACTGGTGAGATAATAGAAGACCGACCGGCCAAACTGGCTGCATTTGGGGGCAAACTGGCAGCATTTTATGGGGCAAACTGGCGGCATTTGATGGGGCAAACTTGCGACTATTGATAGGGAAAACTGGCGGCATTTGTTGGGGCAAACTGGCGGCATTTGATGGGGCAAACTGGCATCATTTGATGGGGCAAACTGGTGGCTATTGATGGGGCAAACTTGCGACTATTGATAGGGAAAACTGGCGGCATTTGATGGAGCAAACTGGCATCATTTGATGGGGCAAACTGGTGGCTATTGATGGGGCAAACTGGTGGCTATTGATGGGGTAAATTGGCGGCATTTGATGGGGCAAACTGGCATCATTTGATGGAGCAAACTGGCGGCATTTGATGGGGCAAACTGGCGGCATTTAATGGGGCAAACTGGCGGCATTTAATGGGGCAAACTGGCATCATTTGATGGAGAAAACTGGTGGCTATTGATGGGGCAAACTGGTGGCTATTGATGGGGCAAACTGGCGGCAATTGATGGGCACAGTGGTTGCGCTTGATGGGCACAGTGGCTGCGCTTGATGGGCACAGTGGCTGCGTTTGATGGGCACAGTGGCGGCATTTGATGGGCACAGTGGCTGCAAGTGATGTTTTTTTTTTTTTTTTTCGTTTGTTTGCACCCCACCCAAAAAAATTTGAGCACCAAGGATGAGAAAGGTTGTCTGTGCTCTTCTATTCTTGTGGTAACAAAAGCCACCTCTGTAAAGTCAAAATGCGATGTATTTTGTGTTGAGGAACTCAAGTGGCCTTCACAAAGAGCCAAACTCAACCTTACTGAACTCCTTTTTTTGCGCTGGCTTTTTTTTGGGCTAAGCTGTGGTGTTATGTGGCAGGGGGGGGGGGGGTAAGCTTGCTTGCTGGTTGCTGCCGGGCTTACCAGTGCACATCAATGCTGACCACTAAACTCACCTGCCTGACACACTGACTATTGCACTGACCTACCTGACATACATACACTGACCTACCTATGTGACATACATACACTGACATACCTGACATACATACACCAACGGTAGTGACATATATACACTCACCTAACTGACATACATACACTGACCTACCTATGTGACATACATACACTGACATACCTGACATACATACACCAACGGTAGTGACATATATACACTCACCTAACTGACATACATACACTGACCTACCTATGTGACATACATACACTGACATACCTGACATACATACACCAACGGTAGTGACATACATACACTCACCTAACTGACATACATACATTGACCTACCTACGTGACATACATACACTGACGGTAGTGACATACATACACTGACCTACCTACCTGACATACCTTCATTGACGGTAGTGAAATACGTACACTCACCTACCTACGTGACATACATACACTGATGGTATGACATACATACACTCACCTAACTGACATACATACACTCACCTACCTACATGACATACATACACTGACGGTAGTGACATACGTACACTGACCTACCTGACATACATACACTGACCTAGCTGACATACATACTCTGCTGACCTACCTGACCAGGAGACAGACTTCATGTGTCCTCCAGCAGCTCAGCTCAGTTCAGCCGTGATGAGTAGTGTGCAGTGTGTGGTGCACCAAATGCCCATCATCACAGCAGGCAGCCAGTTGCCAGAGGAGAGAAGAGCCGCCCGAGCGGGCATGTGGTGCAGCGGCCGCATTGTAATTCCCGCTTTCTGTAGCCTGCAGTGCCTATGATGGACAACATCACACATCCCAGGGTCCTGGTATTGAACTAGTGGGACGTCCATCATAGGCGCTGCAGGCTCCAGAAGGCGGGACCTGCTATGTCACGTGGCCGCACTCGGCGACGCTCGACACCAGATCGGTCCCCGCTCAGCGGCTCGTGGCTAACAATAAAATGCTGCATGCCTGAGACCTGGGGCTTTTCAGGGACCCATTCTGGGCTCAAGCCCCATCAGCCCCCCCTACCGACACCCCTGCTTGGATAGGAAGTTTCCTCACCTTCACTGTTGCTTGTTGTAATAAGGATCTAGAAAATGACAACCGTACCATAGATCCACACTACTATATGGAATTATTTCTGGGTGAAGGACGAGGATTGTGTATCGACAATGCCCTAACGTAGTGCGTCGATTGTGGCTTTCAAAATTTAAACATGTGCAATTACCCATCATACAAAACCGCCGATCCTTACTTTTTTTTTGGTAAATTAAACTAGATTTGCGTTCAGTCAGTGAGGCAGAAGATTCTGAGAGCGGAGCCCTGTTATTGTCTCGTCTCTCTTCTGTCACCGAACGACAGTCAGGAGAGAGGTGGGTTGCGAAGGTAATATACTGCAAGATAAATTGCTGTGAAATTAAAGCCGGCTTGTCATATTTAAGGACATCCACACTTTTACTAGAGAAATAGTCAGGGAGGACACTTCACATACAGAAACACTGTGTGTAATCTCCCTTCTGTTTTTTAGCTGAAGTGGCCCTGTCATTAAAATTCACATTTTGCATGAATCAATAGAGGACATGTCAGCATTACCGCAACACAGAGAATAAGAACGGCTGCTTTTGAGATCCATTAACCACTTAAGACCCGGACCAATATGCAGGTTAACCACTTGAGCCCCGGGCCATTGTCAATTGACGGCCTCACGGTGGCTCTGAAAATTTAACTGGACGTCAATTGACGTCCTGGATTCCTCCGGTCACTGGGGGCGCGCGCGCCCGGCGGCAGAGCGCGCGTGCCCGAGATGCTGATGCGCGTGCCTGGCGGTCGCGATGTCCGCCAGGTACCCGCAATCGGCAATGACAGAGCAGGGACGTGGAACTCTGTGTGTAAACACAGAGCTCCACGTCTTGTCAGGGGAGAGAGGAGACCGATCTGTGTCCCTTGTACATAGGGACACAGATCGGTCACCTCCCCCAGTCACCCCCCTCCCCCCACAGTTAGAACACAATACAGGTACACATTTAACCCCTTCCTCACCCCTAGTGTTAACCCCTTCAATGCCAGTCACATTTATACAGTAATTAGTGCATATTTATAGCACTGATCGCTGTATAAATGTGAATGGCGCCAAAAATGTGTCAAAAGTGTCCGATGTGTCCGCCATGATGTCGCAGTCCCAATAAAAAAATCGCATATCGCCGCCATTACTAGTAAAACAATAAATAAAAAATAATAATAATTCTGTCCCATATTTTGTAAGCGCTTATTGCGATTTTTTTTTTTTTTTACCAAAAATATGTAGAAGAATATGTATCGACCTAAACTGAGATTTTTTTTATTTTTTTTGTAAAAATTGGGCTATTTATTATAGCAACAAGTAAAAAATATTGTTTTTTTTTTCAAAATTGTTGCTTTTTTTTGTTTATAGCGCAAAAAATAAAAACCGCAGAGGTGATCAAATATCACCAAAAGAAAGCTCTATTTGTGGGGGAAAAAAAGGACACCAATTGTCAGTTAAAGTGACGCAGTACCGGAAGCTGAAATTTCACCTGGGCAGGAGGGGGGTATATGTGCCTGTAAGCAAGTGGTTAAGGTCACAAAAATGTGTCAAAATTGTCCAATGTGTCCGCCGTAATGTCGGAGTCACGAAAAAAATCGCAGATCGCCGCCATTAGTAGTAAAAAAAAAATAACTATCCCCTATTTTGTAAACGCTATAAATTTTGCGCAAACCAATCGATAAACGCTTATTTTTTTTACCAAAAATAGGTAGAAGAATATGTATCGGCCTAAACTTTTATATATATATTTTTTGGGGGATATTTATTATAGCAAAAAGTAAAAAATATTGTTTTTTTTTCAAAATTGTCGCTCTATTTTTGTTTATAGCGCAAAAAATAAAAACCGCAGAGGTGATCAAATACCACCAAAAGAAATCTCTATTTGTGGGAAAAAAAAGACGCCAATTTTGTTTGGGAGCCACGTCGCACGACCGCGCAATTGTCAGTTAAAGCGACACAGTGCCGAATTGCAAAAAGGGGAAAGGTCCTTAACCTGCATAATGGTCCGGGTCTCAAGTGGTTAAAGGCTTATAAAGTTGAATAGTATCTGTTAAGAAAATTATGTTTTTTTTTTTGAAGCGTTCGAAATAATTAGACCTTATTGTCTTTGAAAAACTTGAAGGCCTCCTCCTGAGACAAGTTCCATCCTGCAAAGTTCCTCCTTGACCTTGTATTGAATCCCGGGCCCTTGGCGGTACCTACCTACCAATTGAGCGTATCCTTTCCAAAAAAGAAAATCCTCCGCTGCTGCAGGCTCTATTTAAATAGTGCGCAAGTGTGCAGGAATATTAAAAAGGTCACTCCTGCTGAGTACAACTATCTAATAGTTCTGTGCTCACTGAACTGCCAAAGAAGGGGAGTGCGGAACGAGACAGTCCGCTCTCATAAGGTCAGGAGAATAGTATACCCGCGGCAAGCTGGTTTGTGGGCGCCTTTCCGATAAGTGTGCGCTAATTGCTACATGCAAAGTAATTTAAAGTACATGTAATGCAAATTCAAATTCTCATATAAGCTTTAGCATGTGAATGTCAATTTAAATGTCATTTGCATTATTTTTTTTTAAACGGTGGCTTTAATTCAAAAGAAGACCTGTTGATCCTGCCATGAAAGATAATTTTATTCGCCATTTCCTTGTCTGGGGTGACAGCCAGGGCTGGCACTACTTATAGGCAAGGTAGGCGCCAGCCTAGAGTGCACATTAGGCGGGGGCACCTCCATCTTCTGTGCCCCGAAGGACAAGGGCAGCACAGAAATAGTCGCTTCTTGTCAGGTCACCTGTGGCCAGATGACAAGTGCACCCCGTTGGAGTCAGGGGTGCACCACAGGGTAGTGAACCCTATAGCTGACTGCTGCGGATGGACCACAGAGTGAATATGGAGGAGAGGTTCGCTGGGGCACAAACAGGGATCCTATAGGAAGCTTGAGCCCAAGATTTCCCAGGGAGCGGAGTCTAAGACCCAGCTGGTATTCACCAGAGCCTCTAGTGGTGAGGATGGTTTTCGCTGCAGCTGAATCCAGATCTTGGCCCCTGGAGTCCCCTAGGTCAGGCTCCGTATGGAGAGAGGGAAAGCAGCACTCAGGACACAAGCGATAGTGAAGGGTAAGCCAAGGTCGGGGCAACAAGCAGACGAGGATAACCAAGGGACAGGCCAAGGGTCAGGGTCACAGGCAAACAGGAGAAGTCGGAGACAAGCCAAAGTCGGTACACAGAGATAACGTAACACACGGCAGGCAGGAACACAATGCTAACAAACAACGTTGATCAGCAAAGCAGACCTGCAGTGCAGTGGTTAATATAGAGTTCCTGGGATGGCCTGGGGTGGAGCCATACAGGAAGGAGAGATGATAAAGGCAGCCAGATAAGAGAGTCTGGCCTCTAATGATCACATGGAGAGAAGGTAAACTGCCAGACATACTACATATCCATGACACTCCTGCCCACGAACAGTTTGCCGGATCCACACTCCAGGAAGCTGCGTGGCATACACGCAGGGCTCGTGCAAGGATTTTTGACACCCTAGGACAGGGGTGTCAAACTCAATTTCATGGTGGGCCGCATCAGCATTATGATTGCTCTTAAAAGGGACGGTTGTATGTGTAAGATTAGATGTCCAGCACATCCCCTCCCCCTTACATTAGATGTCAAGAGCCACCCCACTATCAGAAGTTGAGTCCCCCGCCCTTAGATCTCACGGGTTATGTTGGGAGTTTCAAAATTGGGGGGGGAGGTCACATCTTTAGATATCATCGGCTCATGCTGGGATTGGTAGTCCTTTACTTTGGGGGGGTGACCTCCCCAAATTTAAGGACTACAGGTCCCAGAATGAACCCCCCCCCCCCAGAGCTTAAGATGTGAGACCTCCTGCCCCCCAAATAGTGAGGAACTACAGGTCCCAGCATAAACCTGTGAAATCTATGGGTTCACACCCTTAGATCTCAGGGGGTTCATGCTGGGTGTTGTAGTCCTTCAAATTGGGGAGGGGGAGTGTCACATCTTTAGATATTAGGAGTTCATGCTGGGACTTGTAGTCCTTCACTTTTGGGGGAATGTGACCCCCAAAAGTGAAGGACTACAGGCCCCACCATGAACCCCTCAGAGCTGAAGATGTGACCCCCCTCCCCAACTAGTGAAGAACTACAGGTCTCAGGATGAACCAGTGAAAACTATGGGGGGTCACAATTTTTTTTTATAAAAAGTTATCTTTTTTTTGGAAGGGGGGGGGGGGGTGTCCCTGAATGGCAGTTTGGAAATGTGGTCACCCTACTCCCGGTCATAGTGCAGCATGCACGACTCGATGATGGAGTCGGTTTGGCTTAGGTGGGTGTCCTTGTGAGCGGGGAACTGGGAGACGTGCGGGGAACTGGGAGACGTGGTAGAGCATGTATGCCAACTGGGAGACGTGGTAGAGCATGTATGCCAACTGGGAGACGTGGTAGAGCATGTATGCCAACTGGGAGACGTGGTAGAGCATGTATGCCACCCCAGCCAGACCCTAGTACAGGCCACCCTCCTGGCCGCCCTGGGCAGGCAGCTGCTGGACGATGCTGTCTATGGTCCTGATCACAGCCCCCTCATCACTGCCCTCGCCAGACACAAGCTGCCCTTGTAAAAAAAGTTCTTTAAAATGGTTAAAATTTGATAGTCATCAACCATATCCCTGTGTTGATTTCCTCTTTGACTTAGTAATCATTCTTGTTGCTTTTATAAAATTTGTGCAACCCATTTTCATTTTTTCCTATAGCCGTTTTCCTGGGAGTTTATAGATATATTAATTATTACAGCAACGTGATGTTTCCATGGGGAGAAAAACACTCAATTAACGTAATTCCAGGCGTCGTTCCACCTCGCTTTCTAACGTTCTTCCAGTTGTAGAAAGCAATGGAAAGCCATGAGCTCAAATCGCCCGGGATCGGCTAAAAAGCCGCTGACAATGTTACCCTCAATGCCGTTGGCCTCCACAGAGAATCGAACATTTTACTCAGCACTTGCCTATCCTGTAATGTAGCTCAATACCTTGTAGTAGAGGGGCCTTCTGCTCAGCCCAGGGGCGTTCCTTTCCATCCCCATAGAAGGCGTTCGTTTGGAGAACATTTTCAGACCTACCAAGTATTTACATTGAGTTCACATAATACCGTATTAATATAACGTTTTCTGAAAACTCCAAAGTCACTTTACACTTTAAAGTCTCTGGCCCGGATTCACAAAGCACTTACGCCGATGTAGTGCAAATGTGCGCCGGCGTATGTGTGCGCCAGACCCACAAAACCAACATACGTCCAAAAACAGGCCACCCTACCCTGACGTATGTTGCTTACGTCGGCGTAGCGTGGGCGCCAATATGGTTTGGACGCATGTTGCTTCTCCCATTGATTAGGCATTCAAATATGCAAATGAGGGAAATACGGTGATTCACGAACGTACGCGCGCCCGACTCATGCTATGCGATGTTTGCGTAAGTTGTACGTCCGGCGTAAAGTTATTCCCCATAGATGAGGTGCAACCCGGCAACAGACATGCAAAGGTCTGCCCCAGAGAACACAGGCCGGCGTATTGGGCGTACGTTACGCTCACGGCGTACGTGGTGATCCGGCGTAGCTTAGGCAGTTGTGCCGGCGTAGTTGTGAGCATGCGCATAAGGGTGCAGTTTCATGCGTTACCGTCACGGCGCATGCGCCGTTCGTGATACGTCAGGTGTAAAACACTGCACCATCCTCGGACCATCATTTGCATGGGGTCACGCCCACGTCCACTTAGGCTGGCCTGCGCCTTCGAAAATACTGGCGTATCTTGGTGAGCAAAAGCTTGCTGAATACAGTGCAAGCCTCTCCGCGCTGCGCCGGCGTAGCGTACTGTGTGTGCGCTACGCCGGCGTAAATGTGCGCCCACTCTCTGTGAATCTGGGCCTCTAACTTTTTAACCTCTCTGTTTAATAATGTAATCTGCCCATAGGTGTGCGCAGCTTGTTGCATTAGGGTGTGCACCTGAAAGCTCAAAAACACGGTACCGATCTCTCACTGTTCTCATTCAGAAAGGGAAGGGGTGGTACATGACTTTACCCCTTCCCCCACTCATCTTGAAATATCATCTGTGGGTCAGATTTAGAAAGAAGATACGTCGGCGTTACTCGAGATACGCCGCGTAACTTCTAAGATGCGCCGGCGTATCTTTTTTCTGTATTCAGAAAACAAGATACACCGGGATTGAGCTAAGATATGAGCGGTGTAAGTCTCTTACGCCATCGTTTCTTAGTTGCATACGTGTCGAATATGCAAATTAGGTAGATACACCGATTTACGAACGTAGTTGCGCCCGTCGTATCTATTTGCGTCCTTTGCGTAAGGCTTTTTCCGGCGTAAAGTTACCCCTGCTATATGAGGCGCAGGCAATGTTAAGTATGGACGTCGGGACAGCGTTGAATTTTCCGCTGTTTACGTAGTTTGCGTAAATCGTTCGGGAATGGGGCTGGGCGTAAGTTACGTTCACATCGATATCCATGAGTATTTCCGACGTGATTTTTGCGCATGCGCACTGGAATACGTCCACGGACGGCGCATGCGCCGTTCGTTAGACGCGTCATTTACGTGGGGTCACGGCTCATTTGTATACTACACACCCACCTCCTTCCTATTTTGAATTACGCGGGCTTATGCCGAACCAGATACACTACGCCGCCATAACTTAGGGCGCAGGTTCTTTCTTTCTGAATACCGTACCTGCCGCTCAAAGTTACGGCGGCGTAGTGTATCTGAGATACGCTACGCCCGCCTAAAGATAGGCAATTCTATCTGAATCTAGCCCTATGTGTGCCCATTGCAGTAGCCAATTGGAGAGGAGGGAAGCCAGCCATCCTGTGGGAGGGAGCACTGGGCACCAGGGGGAATCTGCACTGCAGGGAGTGATTAGGGTGTGCCTGGGCAGTGGGCACACCTGGCACACCCTGTGCGCACGCCTATGAATCTGCCTCAGTGTCTGAGTTTTAGAAAAAAAAAAAATAGCTGTATACCTCATTTCAGAGCGCCAAGCTGGATCAATGATAGTTTCTGGAGTTATGCTTAGTTTAGGCGATGGCCACTGGCGGAGTGGAAAATGTCATCCCCTGACCTAGGAAAGGGTAATGCAAATTATTAATTCACCAACGGATTGTCTTGTAATGTAATTCCCATCCTCTCCCCTTTGTACACAGAAAACTGAAAGAATTCCATTAGGACATGACTACCATTACAATGTGATCAAGAGAAGGAAGCAACCGCCGCACTCGGACTTGATGAGAGCTGATTAAAATAGAGCAGCTATTCCAGATCTGACTTAATTAACTCCAGGGGAAAACGATTCTCTCGCCGACATAAGGAAAAAAAAAAAAAAAAACGCTTCTTGGTGCTGCCAGAACAGAGGGCATCATGGGAGTTTTCAAAGTTTCAGCTTAGTTTTAAATTCAGGGGATGTTGGGTTCTCGAGGGTTTGGCGCACGTCTGTAGATGTAATGTCAGCTTTTGTTCTAACATTAAATGTAACAAAAGTTGTTTTTAATCATTTTGTCTCATGTAACATTAGTGGTGTGTGCTTCTGTCATGTTCTTCTGGTAGTACTGTAAAATATTACATTAGAAAGTATTCATCATGTACTACATTAAAGGAGTTGTAAAAATGGCTAATTACAGGGTATAGAGACATAATAGTTAACTGATTCCTTTTAAAAATGATTAAAAAATAGATAAAAATCAATCCATATGATGTACCTGCAGTTTCAGTTTCATTTTTGCATACTGTTTCTGGTTCTGTGAAATACAGAGCCAATACAGGGCAGTGATGGTTTGTAAAACGAAACTGGTTGGTGCTGAGGAGTTTTAGACACACAGTAATCACACCTCCTTGATTAGTGACCACATAGAGAAAGCTCCCAGTACTGTGGTGATCAGGAAACAGACAACAAGGAAGTGTGGAGATCAGAGAAGAATTACAGCAACTTGAGAGCGTAAACGAACAACGAGGACATGAAAACAGCACTGCATTAAGGTAATGGAAGCTATTAGGATAAAAAAAAAAAATCCTTTACAAACCCTTTAAAGCAGGGGTCTCAAACTCAAATTATCTGGGGGCCACTGGAGGTATAAGCTGGGTGAGGCTGGGCCGCATCAAGTATTGGACCAAAATGTCACAGATTGCGCCCCTGCCGCCCCTAATGTTCACTCTCCAGGACAGTCCCTATGACCCTGGCTGCAGTCACATACACACACTCATTCTTCTCCATTCTTCTTTCGGCACTGACAGCCAATCACATAGATTAGCGCTCAGTCTATTAGGGCAGTGAGCCAATATTCGCTCAGCCCTGATAGGCTGAGCTCTTGTTCCACCCACAGAAATTTCCTATCAGGGCTGAGCGAATATGGTTTCACATACATATAATGCCCCCATCATGTGCCCCTCACATATAATGCCCCATCATGCGCCCCTCACCATCCACCAATAACACCCCCCACCAGCAGCAACACTCCCATTCCCCCTACCCCCCTGTGGTAATAGCATGAGCTGACAGATGTTGGGGGGTGCTACTGCTGAAGGGGGGTTTGGATGATTGAGATCCACCAGCAACACCCCCCCCATCCACCTTACCCCCCTGTGGTAATAGAATGAGCTGACGGATGATGGGTGGTACTACTGCTGGGGTAGGGGGGGGGGATGTTGTTGGATGATTGGGATGCTATTGCCAGGGCAGTAGCACCCCCACCATCCACCAGAAACACCCCCAATCGCCCTACCCCCCTGTGGTAATAGCATGAGCTGACGGAGGATGGGGGTGCTACTGCTGGGGGGAGGGGGGAGGGGGGGTGTTGGATGATTGGGATGCTACTGCAAGGGCAGTAGCACCCTCATGTTATTACCACAGGGGGGGGGGGGCTGTTGCTGGTGAATGATTAGGGTGCTACTGTTCATCAACACCCCCCAAACCCCCAGCAGTAGCACCCCCATCATCCACAAGCAACACCCCCCATTCCCCCTACCACCCTGTGATAATAGCATCAGCTGAAAGATTATGGGGGGTACTACTGCTGGGGGGTTGGGGGTGTTGATGAACAGTAGCACCCTAATCATTCACCAGCAACACCCCCCCCCCCTGTGGTAATAACATGAGGGTGCTAGCCTCCCAATCATCCAACAACAACCGCCCCCCCCAGCAGTAGCACCCCCTATTCCCCCTACCACCCTGTGATAGCATCTGCTAACTGGCATTACAGTAGCAGCAGCTTACTTTGAAGGACGCTGCTGACGAGGGCGCTCAGCTCTTCTGAGCAACTTCACTTCAGTGCGGACGTGCGCGTGACGGCAGCACCGCCCGACGCTGCTGACGTCACATGACGCACACCGCTGCTTTGCCGGACACAAAGATGAGTACGGGGGGGGGGGGGGCTGCAGGGAAAGGGTACCGCGCTGCGCTGCAAAGTATGACACTGTCCGGGGGAAGGGCTTGTCAGGGGGCCGCAAAATCTCGGTCTGCGGGCCGCAACTGGCCCGCGGGCCGGGAGTTTGAGACCCCTGCTTTAAAGCCTTGTACACATGCTCAGTTTACTCGGCAAGAACCAGCAAGAAAACTGCTGGCAGAGCTTTCTTGCCGAGTATATCGAGAGTGTGTACGAGGCTTTCAGGTTTCTCGTCAAGAAAACTGCCTAAAATCTCGACGAGTAAAATAGAGAACCTGCTCGTTCTAGATTCTCGGCAGTGTTTTCCTGCCAAGAAACCCGAGAGAGTGTATACTTACCTGTCACCGTGGAAACCCGCGCGTGCTCGGTAGCTTCCTAGGCATAGGTAGGGTGCAGCAAGATGGCGGTGACGTTGTACGCGATGGCGTCACCGAGTTCTCGCCATTCAAAAGAACCGCGGTTCTTTTGAATGGAGTGTCTGTACACTCGGGCAGCAAGAGATTCTTGCCAAGAATCTCGTTAGGAAAAAACAGATTTTTTTTCCTGACGAGATTCTGGCCCGTGTGTACAGGGCTTCAGAGCCCTTTATATGCTTGGAACTCGTTGCTGGTGGGAAAATCTTAAAGTGGTACCAAAGGTTCAGTTATTTTTTTTTTAAATAACAAAAATGTCATACTGTGCAGTTCAATTTGCACAGAGTGGCCCCGATCCTCCTCTTCTGGGGTCCCAGGGCGGCTCTCGCTGCTCTTCTCCGTAATAGCTAACCCCATCTGGGAAGCTCTCTCCTGAGGGGGTTACCTTGTGGGCGTGCTCCCATGTCATACACTCGACATACATAGCCGTCGAGTGTATAACTCGGCGCCGCCCCCCCAGCAGCCACATCATTGGATTTAATTGACAGCAGTGGGAGGCAATGGATGCGCTGCTATCAATCTATGCAATGAAGAGCCGACAAGACGTGGGGAAAGTGACACTGCATTGCGCCCACTGAAATTCGGGGCTCAGGTAAGTAAAACGGGAGCTCGGGGGGCAGGCATAAGATGTATTAAGGTGAAAAAACTCAGGGATTTACAACCTCTTTAAGACTTAAAGTGAGTCAAGCAGTTAAAAGAAAATTATAATATGGCCAAACATTGTGGAAACCTCTCCAAATTATTGAGTTCAGATGTGTCTATTGAAGGGTACTGTTATTGCATACAAAGACATTATAGACCAGGGTTTCTCAGCCAGGGTTCCATGGAACCCAAGGGTTCCTCCAGGGGGTCCATGAACAATGACCAATTTTTGCATCTCAGATAAGATCCCACTGACACCATTGGTCTTTTTTGCTATCTGGAGCTAACTCTTCCTACTGGCCATTAGTGTTGCTCACGAATATTCGCATTGCGAATATTCGCTACGAATATTGCATATTCGAGTATTCGCGAATAACTTGAATATCGCGGCGAATATTCGCTATTTCGAATATTCGTATTTTTCAAATTTCGCAATAAATTTCGCAATAAATGTTGCAATCAATTTCGCACTAGCGAAATTTCGCAATTTTTTTTTTTTTTTTTATAAAATATAGCGAATATTCGTAAATATCGAATATTCGTGATATTTTATCCAAAAAAAATAGCGAAATTTCGCAATCATTTTCGCTTTCGCATATGCGAAATTTCGCATTTTTTTTTTTTTATAAAATATAGCGAATATTCGTAAATATCGAATATTCGTGATATTTTATATAAAAAAAAAAAAAAAATAGCGAAATTTCGCATTGGCGAAATTTCACATTGGCGAAATTTCGCAATTTTTTTTTTTTTTTATAAAATATCACAAATATTCGATATTAACGAATATTCGCGAATATTTCGAAAAATATTTGCGAAATATCGCGAAATCGAATATGGCGTATTCCGCTCATCACTACTGGCCATCACACTAATGTATGACAAAATATGCATAGCTACACTAGAAAATTGGTACCAGACCATATATACAAATAGGGAACAGAGGAAAACAAGGTTAAACTGGAGAAACAGGGAACATGTATGGAGGCGAAACTGAAACTGGGATCAGGAACAAGGCAGCAGGGTTCAGGGTAAAAGTACAAGGCAAGAGCATGGGCAAGAACAGGCACAGGCACAGGATAGATGGTTAGCAGTGTCTGGTAGCAAAGCAAAACAATGATGTGATGTATACTACCAAAAGGAAGACTAAATACTCTCCCAGCAACCAGCATCAGGTAGAGACTGATTACTAGAAATTGCTGGCTGCTGGCAGACACCCGCTGGTGGACACTGAAACTACAGCTTTTAGTTCTGGGAAGCACAGTGCCACCAGCAGGTGGCCCAGGTCCTGACGCTCTAGCGCTGATGCAGCAGGGGGCGTGCTGGACCTCTGCAGAGAAATCCCTGCTTCCCAACAGAGAGCAAGTGTTCTTACCTGCAGCATGCTTGCATGAGACAGGCTTTTCCATTAAGGATGTGGCTACTGTCAGGGATCAGTAGCAGAGATGACCAAATATGCATAGCTACACTAGAAAATGTGTACCAGACCATATATACAAATAGGGAACACAGGAAAGCAAGGTAAAACTGGAGAAACAGTAAACATGTATATATGAAAAACTGAAACTAGGATCAGGAACAAGGCAGCAGGGTCCAGGGTAAAAGTACAAGGCAAGAGCATGGGCAAGAGCAGGAACAGGATAGATGGCTAGCAGTGTCTGGCAGCAAAGCAAAACAATGATGTGATGTGTACTACCAAAGGAAAGACTAAATACCCTCCCAGCAAAAAAAATTCTGATAAAAAAAAAAAATACCCTCCCAGCAACCAGCATCAGGTGAAGACTGATTACTACAAACAGCTGGCTCCTGGGAGACACCAGCTGGTGGACACTGAAACTACAGCTTTTGGTTCTGGGAAGCACAGTGCCACCAGCAGGTGGCGAGGTCCTGGCACTCTAGCGCTGATGCAGCAGGGGGCGTTCTGGACCTCTGCAGAGAAATCCCTGCTTCCCCACAGAGAGCAAGGGTTCTTACCTGCAGCACGCTTGCAGGAGACAGGCTTTTCCATTAAGGATGTGGCTACTTTTTGATGCATGTGGAATATAATTATCTAATATAAACCGAAGGGTCAATTTAACTTCAAGTTTCAGTCTTAACCAGAGTTCTTCTTTAACTACATTACTTTGTTTACTTTGGCTAATATCAATGTTACAGTCTGTGGATAATAACTAGTGTCATGTTTAAACAGAACCGGCGCCGCTTGTCGACTCCTAGCTGAAAGATATTGGAAATTCTTCATTAAGTAGGTTGTATTTCACATGGGAGCTCGCAATGAGCATGTTATAGGAATAACTAATGACGATGGCAAAGCAGCCGCACACATTAACGCCAGGTGCCCCGCCACGATTCACGCTCAAGTCATTAGCGAACTCTAGATCGCTACCCCCGTACTGGATACTTGGGTGACCTCTGACCTGGTCTCCACCTCAAATCCTGAAAGCCTTTCCGCGCTGTCACTTTGTTCCGACACTTTTGCCGAAGTTCAGTCATCTACGATCTAATGCATTTACTGTACTGGTAATTAATGCCTTTAGCTTTGTAATTAAAAAAAAAAAAGTTTTCTTTTATACTGGCTGGTGATAAAGCAGCAAGCAAGAATTAATTAAACCGAGATGAATTGCCTTCAGTTAAACAGAAAAAGGAGAGGGAGGGGGATCGGGAAAGAAGGGATGGCGAGATGCAGATTAATAACGACAGAAGAGAAAGAGGAGGACGAGGAGGGGGGGCACAAAAATCAGAACTGGGGGAGATTAATAACAGATATAAAAAGACATTAGGCCTACCATGGAACCTGCTAAAAAACTGGCTCGCCAATATTAAATGTGCAAGAGGCACTTTATAGGGTATCACGGCCTGCAGAATGTTTAAATTAAGATGGCATGTAATTCAGAGTGGCTTTCCTATTTTATTACAGGGTAATTGCAGCCTAGTACAGTTTACAACAAGACATAAAGTACTTATTTGCCATAAGATTTGTGAAGGCAAGCTCAGAGTAACTCAGTGCCTTCTGTATTGGCTTCTGCATAGCATGAGTGGGGGGGGGGGGGCAATTATATGCATTGCAGAGAAATCCCTGCCATGGCTCCACCCCCTGTACATCTTTTTCTTGATTACTGTAGCTGTGAAGTTGTCAGGTCACCTGTGGCCAGGTGACAAAAGCACCTGTTGGAGACAGGGATGCACCTATAGCAGACTGCTGCGGACAGAGAGGAAACGTGAGCCCAAGATTCCCCAGGGTGCAGAGTCTAAGGTCCAGCAGGTGTTCACCAGAGCCTCTAGTGGTGAGGATGGCCTTCGCTGCAACTGAACCCAGGTCGCGGCCCCTGGGGTCCCCCAGGTCACGCTCCATAGGGAGAGAGGGGAAGCAGCCATTTAGAACACAAGGAATAGTTATGGGTAAGCCGAGGTTGGGGCAACAGGCAGACAAGGGTTACCAAGGGTCAAGCCAAAGGTCAGGGTCACAGGCAAACAGGAGTAGTCAGAGACGAGCCAAAATCGGTACACAGAAAGGTTAACGTAGCACACGGCAAACAGGAACGCAAGCTAACAAACAAACTTGAACAGCAAAGCAGGCCTGCGGTGCAACAGTTAATATAGACTTCCTGGGATGGCCTGGGGTGGGGCCATATAGGGAGGAGAGATGATAAAAAGGCAGCCAGAAGAGAGTCAGGCCTCTAATGGACACATGGAGGAGAAGGTAAGCTGCCAGACATTATTGCATGTCCATGACAGAATTAAATTTAGTTTGGGCTTCTGCTGTGGCCACTGGAGCCAGAATTTTTTAGTTTAGTCTGCTCAAGACTACACAGGTTGGGAGATTGATTACCTCCCCCTGACTCTAGGAGAAGTTTCTGGGTGGGAGCATTCAAATGCAGAGCCTGCATTATTAGTAGGGGCTATCCATTCCCTGGAGAGGTGTGCTCATATGGTGGATTTGTTTCTGTTAAAGTCCAGAATCGAGACCTTTATCCCTGTGTGGGATTGGATCTGTGAGCTCCAGGGGCAGCTTGCCCTGGAGCACTCATGGGCTGGACGCTGTACTTCTCTATGTATGCTTTGGGACCCTGTAAGTAAAGCCTTCTCTTTTGAACTGGAGTTTTCTTGATCTCAGGCTGAGAAACGTGGACTACCTTAGTCTTCCATGACTTGTGCTACAATTTTGGTGCATGGTCCTCAGCTGTGCACATATAGACAGGGAATTGCTAATGCTACTGTCAAGATAGAAGTGTCTTCCATTAGCAGCATGTTAAATTTTGCAGTATCCTCCATCATTCCCAGACCCCCTCCGAAGTTCTACCAGCAATACTTTTACAAAAAGACACCCCTAGACTTATAACTGAGCCAGATTGGATGGACAAAAGCTGTGTGCCTGGCCACCCTGCACGGATTAGAGAAAGAACCTGTGTACATTAACAGCGGCTCCCACAGGGGTAGTGCTACACTAGAACGTTAATGGTGACAACTAGTGATGAGCCTGAAGTCCCTTTAAAATCCATACCAAATCCTTAATTCAAGCATGCAGCCTGACTGGCCAGGAAAGAGGGAAACAAGCATGTGCCCTCCCCACCACCTGTCCCTGAACCCTCCTAGACCATATGCCCTCAACGTAGGGGAGCTGCCTTACCAGGCAGCGTCCTGTCAAAGCACCCTTTCTCCATGTTGATGAGGAGTGAGGACAAGAACGTCAGGACCTGAATCATCTGCTGGTGGCACTGTGGTTCCCTGGGTGGTTGACTACCTCTCACTGACTCTAGGAGCAGCTTCTGGAGATGAGTTGAGGACGGGAGGATTTAAATACCCAGCCTGAATATTTAGTTGGGCCTATACAATCCCTGGGGAGGTGTGCTCCCATAGTGGATGGGCTCATGTTAAATAGGCTGCCCCCTGTCAAAGCAAAGTTTCTCCATATTGATGAGGACAAGGGTGTTGGGATCTGGATCATCTGCTGGTGGCACTAGGATTCCCTGGGTGGAGAGTTGCAGTTCCAGTGTCCACCTGCGGGTGTCTCCCAGCAGCCAGCAGTAAATAATCTTAACCTGATGCTGACTGCTGGGAGGGTGTTTAGTTCCTCCTCTACTAGTGCCTCTCGCTTCAGTGTTTTGCCTGCTAGCCAGAGACTTGCTAATTCATCCTGAGCCTTATTTCTAATCCTGCCTTGTACATATATCCTGTATCCTGCTGCCTTGTACTTGCTCCCCTTGTTCCTGGTTCCAGTCCTGGTTTTGCCCTTCCTTGCATCCATGGTATTGCCCCATGTTTCTGTGTTCCCCATTTTGTATATATTGTATATAATAGTTGCTAGGCAGGCTTTCCGTTGTTTGTTAGGTATTTTTTTACGTTGGCTATTGTTCACTTGTATGGTCACATTTGCTGTCTATTTTGGTTGCTGGTGTTTGGATGTGTTTTGTTTTACTAAAAATGTATTTTGCTTAAAAGTGTTACTAAACCCACACAGTAAAATCAGTCTGTATATGCAGTAAAGCATGCTTGTTATACTTACTGTGGAACCTAAGGGGGTAATTCTCCACACTATGTAAAAAGGCTGTTTGATCTCTGATCCTCCCCTTCCTCCACTGTCCCCAATCAATCTCCTGATAAGATCAAGCTTTTGGAGTCACTCTGCACATACTCAGTTTGGTGAGTATTGCCAGAGAGTTTTTTTTTTTTCTTGGGAGGGTGCATGGGATTAGCACAGGGCCAATCAGCACTGTCCAGACAGAGGGTCAGCGGTCCTGCAGCCTCATAGGACAGTCAGAGGAGAATGAAAACTCCTCCTACAAGCTTTAACCAGACACTGATAGAAGTCACAAGACAGCTATATGCTACTAATGAGAAAAGGTATTTAGCAGTTTATTTTTTTCTAAAATAATTGCATTTCCATGTTCTGGGTACTGTGGGGATGTAGTGAATGCAGGCTCCTGGGTTTAGTAACACTTTAAAGGGGTTGTAAAGGTATCATTTTTTTTTCCTAAATAGCTTCCTTTACCTTAGTGCAGTCCTCCTTCACTAACCTCATCCTTTTATCCCCCTCCATGTCCTTATTTCTTCTGAGAAATCCTCACTTCCTGTTCTTCTGTCTGTAACTCCACACAGTAATGCAAGGCTTTCTCCCTGGTGTAGAGTGTCGTGCTCGCCCCCTCCCTTGGACTACAGGAAAGTCAAGACACTCTCTATGTTGCAGATAAAGAAAGGAGCTGTGTGTTAGTGGGGGTCCTGACTCTCCAGTAGTCTCAGGCCGCGTACAGACGATGAGACATGTCCGCTCAAACATGTCCGACAGGCCGTTCCCAGCGGACATGTCTCATCGGATTTTGGTCTGATGGCATGTACACACCTTCGGACGAAAATCCCCTCGGGCTGAGGACGCGGTGACGTGGCAGTGACGTTGACGCCGCCACGTCACCACTCCAGGAAGTAAAATACTTCTACGCATGCGTCGAATCCATTCGACGCATGCGGGAGATTTCTGTCCGCTGGTTAGGCGTACTAACCAGTGGACATGTCGGACGGACAGGTTTGTAGCGGACAAATTTCAAAGCATGCTTTAAAATTTGTCCGCTGGACAAACCTGTCCGCTAGGTCGTACACACGATCGGAGATGTCCGCTGAAACTGGTAGGCGGACCAGTTTCAGCAGATAAATTTGATTGTGTGTACGCGGCCTAAGGGAGAGGGCGAGCACGACACTCAGGGCCGGCCTTTGGGGTGTGCGAGCTGTGCGGCCGCACAGGGTGCCATTGGAAACAGGGGCGCCGTGCGGCCATCACAGCTTGCAGAATGTGAGTCGAAGTCAGTTACTCACATGATCACATGGGACCTGATGGTACCAAGGTACCAGGCGGCACTTTCGGGGGGGGGGGGGGGGGGGCGGCAAATTGCACAATGTCTTGGGAGCGAGAGGTGAAGATGGGGGGGGGGGGCGCCAGAGGATTAGCTCGCACAGGTCGCTTGAACACCTAAGGCCGGCCCTGACGACACTCCACACCAGGGAGAAAGCCTAACATTACTGTGTGGAGTTACAGACAGAAGAACAGGAAATGAGGGTTTATCAGAAGAAATAAGAACATTTAAAAGCAAAATGGAAGGATGAGGTAAGTGAAGGAGGACTGCACTAAGGTGAAGGAAGCTATTTAGGAAAAAAAAAATTCTACCTATACAACCCCTTTAAGTCTTATATACTGTCTGGTCTCAGTACCTTCAGTGTATCGCCATGCAGATCTGGCTGTCCCTGCTGCTAATTCCCAACAAAGGGCCTCATCCCCACAACCCTGGCCCGGTAGTTGTGGGGGTCTGGATGCTTTTCAGAATCTGCAAGCCCTCTTTAATAATAAGGGGGTTTCAGCTGTGACTGGGGAAAGAAAAGTTGGCTTCATCCTGAAGTTTAGCGTTAAATCCTCATCGCAAGCGTCTGATCCACAAACGCCGTCTCCCCTCGCAGGGATGTCGGTAATAATGGTTAATAGGATACAATCAGCATTATCCAGACGTCCGATGTTGTCCCTGGCTGTTATACAGCAGATCAGGAAAGGCTTTGGAAAGATTCATGTAAGCAGGAGGAGGAAGGATGTAAAATATAGTTTCATTGTGTTCTGTTTCTTGGATCCCGGCTGAAGGCAATGTACCATTATTTTGACTTACTGGATATTAGCAGCCGGCCGGATGTTAATAGAAGCTGGATTTATCGATATTCCCTTTATGGTTATGGGTGCTGGTAAAGCCATAAGGAGGGCGATCCTGACGTGATTTGTACGCCGCTATGCGGAGGGTTTTGTTTGCGAATAATGGCGCTGGAGCCCAATTTTGTCAGGCTGTGAAAGTTTTAACTGCTTGTGTTTGTACTCTATAAAACTTTACGCAAACAAGAGGAGAAATGGCTTCTGGGTAAATGGTGCTTCCTGGGACTGAGCTCTGGGCACCAACATTTTTCATACCGATACTTTTCGTCAAGTACTTGCCGATACCGAGTGCCGATACTCTATGGTGCAATTTTCTGTCAATACAAAATGAATTGGCGCGAATCGCATACGTGCCAGTTTTGCCAATGATAGAAAATTACACCACTGGAGGTGCTCACAGGGATGGAGGAGAAGTTCCAGGACCCCTCTGGTAAGGCAGAAGTGATGGCAGCTTGGTGGTGCACGACCTCCACATCTCCTCCAGCCCTGTGAGCACCTCCACTGGCCATGATTTTCTATCATTGGTGGGTCCGGGACACTATGCAGATTTTGCATTTGACCAGATATGTACTTAAAGCGGAGCTCCATCAAAAAGGGGAAGCTCCATTGGTTTGCACCCTCCAATGCCACATTTGGCACTTTTTGGGGGGCGCACAGGGCCGGCCCAAGACATTGTGCTGCCTGGGACCAAGAATGAAATGCTGCCCCCAAAAAAAAATCACGCCCTCCAAAAGGCCCCAAAATTCATTATTTTATATCATGATAACTAAAGGGGACCTGTCATGGCTCTATACATTTATAAAGGAGTATAAAGAGGACCTGTCATGGCCCTATACATGTATATAGGAGTATAAAGAGAACCTGTCATGGCTCTATACATGTATGTAGGAGTATAAAGAGAACCTGTCATGGCTCTATACATGTATGTAGGAGTATAAAGAGAACCTGTCATGGCTCTATACATGTATATAGGAGTATAAAGAGGGAGGACCTGTCATGGCTCTATACATGTATATAGGAGTATTAAGAGGGAGGACCCGCCATGGCTCTATACATGTATATAGGAGTATAAAGAGAACCTGTCATGGCTCTATACATGTATATAGGAGTATAAAGAGGGAGGACCAGTCATGGCTCTATACATGTATATAGAAGTATAAAGAGGGACATCCTGTCATGGCTCTATACATGTATATAGGAGTATAAAGAGGGAGGACCTGTCATGGCTCTATACATGTATATAGGAGTATAAAGAGGGAGGACCTGTCATGGCTCTATACATGTATATAGGAGTATAAAGAGGGAGGACTTGTCATGGCTCTATACATGTATAAAGGAGTTTAAAGAGGACCTGTCATGGCCCCTCCGGGTGCGAGTGTCCTCACAGGCAGCCCGGAGCCGTGCTTCTCACAGGCAGCGGAGCAGACAGAATGAGCTGGCTGGCGAGCGTCAGTATGACGCCCCCCTGAAAGTGCTGCCTGGTACCCATGGTACCACCCGGTCCCATCATAGGGCCGGCCCTGGGGGCGCAGGTACCTGTCAAAATCACTTCTGGGTCATTTTTTTGTTTTGTTTTTGTTTGATATCTCCCCAGCACTCACTCTGACCCCTCTACACTCCAGGTATCCCTCCAGCACTCTGACCCCTCTACACTAAGGTGACCAGATTTTTAAAATGAAATCCAGGGACATATTTTTTCTTTACTAGTAATGGCGGCAATCAGCGACTCTCTGCCCGTCGCCCGTCGCCTCACAGCCTCTCAAGTCTTACTCTTCGGGCCCGACTACTACTGGATGGGGAGCGGAGGAAGATCACTCCGCCAGGGAAGGCAAAGGCAGGTGGCTGGCCAGGATTTGAGCCAAAGCAGAAGAACATGCGAGCAAAACTAAATGGGCATGCGCCCGAAACTGAAGAAATATTCTCTCCGCTCCGACCAGCACGATCATCAGAAAGGGGCACAGATTCTGGGAAAAATACATCCCCCCTATGCTAGTAGGCACGGCGGTGCGGGGGTGTGGAATTCTAATTTTTTAATTTTAATTCTGCACTGACTGTCTTTGAAATTGCCCCCCGCCCTATTAAATCCAATCTGGGGACAAAACCAGGGACAGACTTGGTCCGGGGACAGTGTCCTCAATCAGGGGACTGTCCCCTGAAACTGGGGATGTCTGGTCACCCTACTCTACACCCCAGATATCCCCCCAGCACTCTGACCCCTCTACACCCCAGATATCCCCCCAGCACTCTGACCCCTCTACACTCCAGATATCCCTCCAGCACTCTGACCCCTCTACACCCCAGATGTCCCCCCAGAACTCTGACCCCTCTACACCTCACATATCCCCCCAGCACTCTGACCCCTCTACACTCCAGATATCCCCCCAGCACGCTGATCCCTCTACACCCCAGATATCCCCCCAGCACTCTGACCCCTCTACACTCCAGATATCCCCCCAGCACGCTGATCCCTCTACACCCCAGATATCCCCCCAGCACTCTGACCCCTCTACACTCCAGATATCCCCCCCCCACTAATCCCTCTACACCCCAGATATCCCCCCAGCACTCTGACCCCTCTACATCCCAGATATCCCCCCAGCACTCTGACCCCTCTACACCCCCGTTATCCCACCAGCGCTCTGACCCCTCTACACCCCAGATATCCCCCAGCACTCTGACCCCTCTACACCCCAGATATCCCCCCAGCACTCTGACCCCTCTACACCCCAGATATCCCCCCAGCACTCTGACCCCTCTACACTCCAGATATCCCCCCAGCACGCTGAACCCTCTACACCCCAGATATCCCCCCAGCACTCTGACCCCTCTACACCCCAGATATCCCCCAGCACTCTGACCCTTCTACACCCCAGATATCCCCCAGCACTCTGATCCCCTCAACACCCCAGATATCCCCCCAGCACTCTGACCCCTCTACACCCCAGATATCCCCCCAGCACTCTGACCCCTCTACACCCCAGATATCCCCCCAGCACTCTGACCCCTCTACACCCCCGAATTCCCCGAAGCACTCTGACCCCTCTACACTCCAGATATCCCCCCAGCACGCTGAACCCTCTACACCACAGATATCCCCCAGCACTCTGACCCCTCTACACCCCAGATATCCCCCCAGCACTCTGACCCCTCTACACCCCCGATATCCCCCAAGCACTCTGACCCCTCTACACCCCAGATATCCCCCCAGCACTCTGACCCCTCTACACCCCAGATATCCCCCCAGCACTCTGACCCCTCTACACCCCAGATATCCCCCCAGCACTCTGACCCCTCTACACCCCAGATATCCCCCCAGCACTCTGACCCCTCTACACCCCAGATATCCCCCCAGCACTCTGACCCCTCTACACCCCCAGATATCCCCCCAGCACTCTGACCCCTCTACACCCTGCTTTGGGGAAAGTGTAGGGGCCCCCCATGCAGCTGGGCCCCTGGGCAGTGCCCAGGTGTGCCCTCTCATTAAGACAGCCCTGAATATGATCATTTCTTTATTGGGGGTTTACAGACACTTCCAATCCTCTAATTCCATCATATAGATGGATGTTTGGTTTGTCGTGCCTTAATTTATCAAAGCATCTGAAATACGGACTGTCTGTATTGCCCCCATAATCACTGTGTAATTTCCTCCCTTTTTTTTTTTTTATCTTTTTTTTTAATGAAATTAGACTGGCTGTCATGGACCAGAACGCACAGTCCTTATTTCAGACACTTTGATAGATGAGGCTTGCGTGGGAAGACTTGATAACCGATGAAAACTCATAAGCGCATGCATAAAAGTTAACAATATCATTTATTATGATAAGAGAGCGCGCTTGAAAAATTCTGCGGTAAGATGTTTAAAGCAAAAAAAAAAAAAGAGAATTTTCTAATCATAAATCATAATCGGTGACAGGATGGAGGGTCTTGGCAGGCTGAGCCTCCCTCTATCATCCTCCGATTGTCATTCAAAGCTGCGGCGCAGATGAGCGGCGTCTGGAAGACGATCCGGCGACATACAGAAAAAAGAAAGGTATTCTTTGTGAGCGGGGGGCCGGAGAGCGAGGCGCTGTAGGAGACGCGGGTTCTCAGCGGGAACATGCAAATGAGCCGAGAAGGAGATGACAGTAACAAAGTGTCACTGTCTCCCCCCCCCCCGACACCCTCGCAAGTCCTGACACGGCGGGAGCCCCCTCCGCCGCTCTTCATCGCTCCCTCCGAGATGCTCCTCTGTTAATTGTACTCGGCGCCGCCTTCGGAAATTTAAAGTAGATGTAAACCCAATCACTAAAAATCTCTTATTCCGCTTTAAGGGTCCATTCGTACCTTCCTATTGGAAAATGAACATGCGTGGCCCATAGGGTGACCACGTGTCCCGAATTGCCCATTTTGCAGGTCTGTTCCGGGCACCTTCATTCCAGGACAATACAGTGTCCTGGAATGAAACTGACACAGCCACCCCCCTGGGCCAATCTGATGCCCCCAAAAAAGGCCGCCACATCACCGCTTTACTCACTGACAGAACTTGTCCTGGCCGGGAATGCCTGGAGGAGCACAATCTCCGCCCCCTGCTTGTGATTGGAGAAATCATAAATCCCGCCTCTTGTGTCCAATCACTGTGCTGTGATTCGCTACAGCACAAGCTGATTTTTGGGAAGGGGGGTGTCCCTGAATTGTAGTTTGGAAATGTGGTCACCCTAGTTGTCCAACTACTTACGGACCGCCCACCTGTCGGTACTTTGACGTAGGATACTGTTGTCATGGCAATTCCTCCACCTCCACACCTCAGATCACCCCAATTCCTGCACCTTCGCACTTTAAATCAACCCAGATTCCTGCACTTTCACAACTTTAGATCACCCCAATTTCTGCCTCTTTAAACCTGAAATCACTTTCATGCATCTTCATACCTCAGATTAGCCCCAATTCTCCCACCTTAACACTTTAGATCACCCCCCCCCCCAGTTCATGCATCTTCACACCTTAAATCAACCCCAATTCCTGCACTTTCACACCTCAGATTACTATCACCCCTACACCTTCATACCTCAGATTACCCCAATTCCTGCACCTTCACACTTTAGAACACCCCAATTTGTGTATTTTCAGACCTCAGATCACCCCAATTCCTGAACCTTCACACCTAAGATCACCTGAATTCCTGTACCTTCAGACCTCAGATCACCCAAATTCCTGTGCCTTCAGACCTCATATTAACCCAATTCCTTCACCGTCACACTTTAGATCACTCACAATTCCTGTATCTTCAGACCACCCCAATTCCTTCATGACAAGGGCTTTACATTCATACCTGTAGTAATGATTCCACTAGGAAGATAGTAGGTTGGCTGTCTTCATCACATAACAACATCTGCAGCTCAGGCAAGCCTAGGTTGGTAGTAGCAGGAAGGCTGGCACCTAAACGTCAGGCACGTCTTCTTAGACCGTCATGGAGGTGGGTGGGCTGTGGCACAGACAGGCAGGCTGTATGTATAGGGGGCATGCTCCTTTCATCAGGCCAATATGAGCCTGCATACATGCAACGTGACCATCTTCAGGGCCCCACTGAAAACTACTTTGCATGCTCACCCTGGCACTCACCGGTGCATTAGGTTGCCTATCCCTGGCCTAGATGTGCTGTGAATGCAACATCGCCATTATACTCAACCTCTTCTGCCATAAAACACACATTGAAAATTAGGTCACATCGCAGACGGGGAAGACTGATCAACATCCCATTCTGCTTTCATTTTAAATTAGAAAGATAAATATGCAAATTGATAGTGAAAATGGTAATAAATGTAATTAAAATATGTTATTTTCCATTTTGCTGCTTGAGGGGAGAAAAAAAAATGTAATTGTTAGAAAAAAAAGAATGTGTTTAGCATAAGGTTGGGAAGAATGAACGTGATCGCATAAAGCAGGAGATGAAAGCTCGGAGGATGGAGGAATGAATGAAAAGACCGAACGCAAAAGCAGGAATGGTGACACCAGCTGGGTGACCCCACAATTCATCTAATTTGAGGGGAATTTGTGCATGTATTGAGGAAATGTTAAAGCTGAACTCCAACCTTCCCTTCAGTCTTGCACAGTTGTACCGGCTCATCTCCTGTACTGGAATGCCTCTAAATTCACTGCACACTGTGAGCTTCTCATAATGTGCATTAGAAACTGCAGAATGTCATATAAAGTCCCTCCCATTTCTGGCAGGAGGACATTCAGCACCATCTAGGGTTCTCCTCAGGGGTCCTGGGGAAAAAAGTGTGTTTACTCCCACCCAAGATCAGGTCTGCCGCGAATTATCACGGATTTAGAAAGAAGCAAGTTCTTTCTAAACCCCACGATAACTTGCAGCAGACCTCCGCAATGTCTCCTGGGAACAATGACAAAAGCTCCCAGAAAACATTGCGGCATCAAGGACGGAATACCCGCACACTACCCGATGAATCCATATACAGGAAGCGACCAGTAACATAAAGGATTACTAGGGTTCGCCTGCCCCTGACAGTGACTCAAGATGGGCATCGGCGCTTAGTAAAGGGTTGGCTCAGGCGGCTCAGCTGCTCTCGACCTGCAAAGGGAACTGAGTTCCTGCTGTGAAAAAAGTGCAGGAACTCCGTTCCCACGCGTTCCCGCAGGACTTGAGCCCTGGTTCTCCTCCCCAGCCTGACTGTCCCTGGCCTGCCTCTTTCATTTTTTGGAGTTTAATTCTTTCATGGAGGTCATCACTCGTCACAAGACATGGCAAGTGGATGAATCCTCAAAAAGAAACACAAGGCACACCATGGGAGAACAGGTCAGGGCCCAGCATCTGGAGGAGTGGTAACACTCTCAGTAGATAGATGAAGATGGTGCAGCATGTAACTAGAGGGTAAGGAACTGGTGAGTTGTAGTCATGATCGGGATCTGGGTTAAGGTCATGATCAGCAGAATAAGCGATAATAGTGTGGTCAGGAGCCAGAGCCAAGGTCAAACAGCGTGGATTAGAAGGGTGAAGACAGTAGAGTTGTTAGGAGCCAAACTATGGTCATGCAAAATGGATCCAAAGGGTGAAGACAGAGTAGTCAGAAGCCGCCATGAACAGTGGATCGGAAGGATTAAGACAGTAGAGTAGTCAGGAACCAACCTAAGGTCCTAAACAGTGGATCAGAAGGATGAAAATAGTACATTAATCAGGGCTAAGTAGACGACCTAAGGTCATGAACAGTGGATCGAAAAAAGTAAAGACAGTAGAATAGTTAGGAGTCGACCTAAGGTTATGAAAAGTGGGTCAGAAGGGTGAAGACAGTAGAGTAGTCAGGAACCAACCGAAGGTCCTGAACAGTGGATCAGAAGGATGAAGATAGAAGAGTAATCAGGACCCAGTAGTCGACCTCAGGTCATGAACAGTGGATCAAAAGGGTGAAGACAGCAGAATAGTCAGGAGCCGTCCTAAGGTTATGAATAGTGGTTCAGAAGGATGAAGACAGTAGAGTAGTCAGAAGCCAAACTATGGTCATGAAAAATGGATCCAAAAGGTGAAGACAGAGTAGTCAGAAGCCGCCATGAACAGTGGATCGGAAGGGTTAAGACAGTAGAGTAGTCAGGAACCAACCTAAGGTCCTAAACAGTGGATCAGAAGGATGAAAATAGTAGATTAATCAGGGCCCAGTAGCCGACCTAAGGTCATGAACAGTGGATTGAAAGAATAAACACAGTAGAATAGTCAGGAGTCGACCTAAGGTTATCAAAATTGGTTTAGAAGGATGAAGACAGTAGAGTAGTCAGAAGCCAACCTAAGGTTATGAACAGTGCATCAGAAGGGTATAGATAGAGTAGTCAAGAGCTGACTCAAGGTCCTAAACAGTGGATCAGAAGGATGAAAATAGTAGAGTAATCAGGACCCAGTAGCCGACCTAAGGTCATGAACAGTGGATCAAAAGGGTGAAGACAGCAGAATAGTCAGGAGCCGTCCTAAGGTTATGAACAGTGGTTCAGAAGGGTGAAGACAGTAGAGTAGTCAGAAGCCAACCTAAGGTTATGAACAGTACATTAGAAGGGTAAAGACAGAGTAGTCAGGAGCTGACCTAAGGTCTTGAACAGTGCGTCAGAAGGGTGAAGACAGTAGAGTAGTTAGAAGCCAACCTAAGGTCATGAACAGTGCGTCAGAAGGGTATAGACAGAGTAGTCAAGAGCTGACTCAAGGTCATGAACAGTGGATCAGAAGGGTGAAGACAATAGAGTAGTCAGGAACTGACCTAAGGTCATGCACAGTGGATTAAAAGGGCGAACACAGTAGACTAGTCAGGACCCGACCTAAGGTCATGAACAGTGGATCAAAAGGTTGAAGACAGTAGAGCAGTCATGAACCGACTCAAGGTCATACACAGTTGATCAAAAAAGCAAAGTCCTAAAACAAGCCAAGGTCACAACCAGAGATCAGGCTGGGGGAAAGCCAGGTGCAGAAGATGAGGTTATACACAAGGATACACAGAAGTGAAGGCCATGGACAAGCTGAAGATCATCCAGCAGCTATCTGTGCCTGCGTCTTCCTTTAAATAGGGCATTTGGAGCCAGTTGTGGGATTGGATGTGGGTGCACATGCGCCAACGCACGCCAATATGCATCCAATGCGCATGCGCAAGTTTGTGCGCAAATGAGCGCGAGCCTGGGCGTCCGTTGACATTTTTTCAGGGGGGGGGGCACTTTGGCAGCGGCGATACACAGTCGCATTTAAACCTTTCTTCAAACGAATAGCGCAGCTAAAACAATGGTAAAGTGCCGCTTTTTAGCGACGCTTTAACAATAACGCGGCCAGCTGGCAGTGTGAAATAGCTCTTGAGATAATTTAGCTTCACTCCATGCCCATATAAATATAGCCTGGAGAATGTACAGACCCCCTTGGCACAGACGGACCCCTCTTCAGCACAGACCCCTCCATTCAGCACAGATGGGCCCCCATTCTGCATAGACCCCCCCATTCTGCACAGACCCCCCCATTCAGCACATACCCCCCTTCAGCACAGATGGACCCCCTTTAAGCACAGACCCCCCCTTCAGCACCGATGGAACACATACCCCCCTTCAGTACAGACCCCCTTTAGCACAAATGGACCCCCCATTCAGCACAAACCCCCCTTCAGCACAAGCGGACCCCCTCCCCCCATCCTATTCAGTACCTCAGATCAGACATCAGTGTGGCACAGGCAGCATGTTTCCTCCCCCTGTGTACACAAACACTGAAAGGGAAGGTGGCTTTACTCTGCTCGGTGCTCGCTGTGCCTATGTGACATCCGGCCGGGACTGCTCAGATAGCCTGCAGCCTTGAGACTCTTTAACACTATCTCGATTTTCCAGGGGGGGTCAATTCACCCCCCTTGCCCTATGGAGCGGACGCCCATGAGCGTGACCACTCAGGGTACTATTAGAAGTGCCTGGCCTGTGTTTGGCATGCGTATTGGCCTGCGTATCCGGTAGCATCCTGACAAAACGCACTTAGCGGCCATCGGAGACAAGTTGTTCAAAATAATCAAAATTCAATGGAAAAGAAAACGATGTGCTTCTAATTTAAAAGACAGAATCCCAACTGACAATCAACATCACCTAGTGAAGAGAGAAGCGTATAATATTCTGAGCGCTTACATTCTCACCGGCAGCTGCGTCTATGCTCGGGGTAAAAACCAATTCCGGTTATTATCTGCAACATATGACGATCCACTAATCTCCAATTCTTGTTACACAATGTCTTTTCCTCGATACTGTCTGTTTTTATTTATTTATGGCGCACTCCTCTTACGCTTAACGGTGATTTATTTGCTTTTCTGCGTTGCATAAATAACCTGTCAGTTCTTTGTCTTCATTTCGCTGAAATATCTCTCTGGCTGCTTCCAAAGATTTTAATTATTGAGGTTGTGTATGACATCTGAAACGGGGATCTGAATATATAGAATCTTTTGTTTTGTTTTTTCATAAATTTTTCTGACACATTTTAGGGTGTTATGTCGGGATAAAAAAATAATTAAACGGTCATTTTATGAGGGAAAAATAAATAAAACATTCAACAAAGAGACTCTGTTACATAGGCCCCTCTTCACGCCTGCGTGGTTCAACGCGCCACGTTAACACGTTACGCCGTACGTTGATGCGCATTGCATTCATTTAAAAATTAAACTTGAATTTGCCATTTTTGCAGATGCAACACATGATGATGATGCATTAAAGTGTATGTTACCCTACTTTTTTTTTTCAATGTTTACATACTGTATGTGTATTTTATATCTCATAGTCTCTATCATTTTCATGTACTTCTTCCATCTGAAGTACCTGGTTGATCCTGTCAGTCATCTTTCTTCCTTGTTCTAAACTGACTACACAAGTACAGAAGCTGATCTGCGTGGTCAGTTTTTATCTTTTGGCTGCCCATTCAGAGGTACAGGACACTGTGCCGACACACACAGCATGTTTGTACTGGGTAGTTTGTTCAGCCACCAGGCCTCTCAACCAATCATAGCCTGCCTTTGGCACACACCTCTTTCTAATCACAGCCTGCCACTGGCACACATGTCCTCCCAATCACAGCCTGCCTCTGGCACACACACGCTTCCAATCACAGCCTGCCTCTGGCACACACCCCTACCAATCACAGCCTGCCTCTGGCACACCCCCCCCCCCTCAATCACAGTCTGCCTCTGGCACACACCCCTACCAATCACAGCCTGCCTCGGCCACCCCCTCCCATTTACAGCCTGCCTCTGGCACACACCCCTTCCAATCACAGCCTCCCCCTGGCACACACCCCTCCCAATCACAGCATGCCTCTGGCACACACCCCTACCAATCACAGCCTGCCTTGGCCACCCCCTCCCATTTACAGCCTGCCTCTGGCACACACCCCTTCCAATCACAGCCTGCCTCAGCCACCCCTCTCCCAATCACAGCCTGCCTCTGGCACACACCCCTACCAATCACAGCCTGCCTCGGCCATCCCCTCCCATTTACAGCCTGCCTCTGGCACACACCCCTTCCAATCACAGCCTCCCCCTGGCACACACCCCTCCCAATCACAGCCTGCCTCTGGCACACACCCCTCCCAATCACAGCCTGCCTCTGACACACACCCCTCCCAATCACAGCATTCCTCTGGCACACACCCCCCCCAATCACAGCCTGCCTCTGACATACACCCCTCCCAATCACAGCCTGCCTCTGGCACACACCCCTCCCAATCATAGCCTGCCTCTGACACACACCCCCTCCCAATCACAGCCTGCCTCTGGCACACACCCCTCCCAATCACAGCCTGCCTCTGGCACACACCCCTACCAATCACAGCCTGCCTCTGGCACACCCCCCCCTCAATCACAGTCTGCCTTTGGCACACACCCCCCCCCCCCTCAATCACAGCCTGCCTCTGGCACACACCCCTACCAATCACAGCCTGCCTCGGCCACCCCCTCCCATTTACAGCCTGCCTCTGGCACACACCCCTTCCAATCACAGCCTCCCCCTGGCACACACCCCTCCCAATCACAGCATGCCTCTGGCACACACCCCTCCCAATCACAGGCTGCCTCTGGCACACACCCCTCCCAATCACAGCCTGCCTCTGGCACACACCCCTCCCAATCACAGCCTGCCAGCCTAGAAACATAGAAAGGTAAGGGGCACAAAAAAAGTGATTTTTTTTTTAATTGGTTTTTAACCTTTTTTGTCTGACCACATATGTAGGTTTGTCCCAAGCATGCTTAAATTCACTTACTGTTGACTGACTTACTTCAGCTGATTGGAAAAATGGCAATGCCACGCCGAATTGTGATGCGCAATGCGCCGCAACGCGCATTACATGTGTCGTGGTGTCATGAACTGCCAACATATTACACACCTGCATTGCAGCGCACCACAATGCCCAGTAGAACAAATACGACATGCCCAGCTTTGGGAAAATTGGCAACCCAATGGCCCGGATTCACGTAGCACTTACGCCAACGTATCTCCAGATATGCCGCGTAAGTACAAATGTGTGCCGTTGTATCTATGCGCCGGACCCACGTAACTTTCCTACGCCGGCGTATGGTGGGCGCATATTTACGATGGATGCATATGGAAGTTTTGATTCAGATATGCAAATGAGCGAGATACGCCGATTGACGAACGTAGATGCACCCGGCACATGTTTTAAGCAATTTGCGTAAGGGTTATGTCCAGCGTAAAGTTTTTCCTCATATAGGAGGCGCAACCTATCTAAGGGTATGGACCAAGGAACGGACGCCGTCGAATTTCACATTGTGTACGCCGTTTACGTAGTACATGAATAGGGCTGGGCGTAGGTTACGTTCACGTCGTAGGCAGTGTTTAGACGTATCTTAGGCAGTTATTTCGACGTGACTGTGAGCATGGGCACTGGGATGCGTCCAAGATACGACGCATGCGCTGTTCATTTTTTGAAGCTCAGCCCATCATTTCCATGAGGTCACGCTTCTTTTTAATATATCACGCCCACTGCCAGCCCACTTCCACCTACTTTGACTTATGACGGCTTACGCTGACAACTATATGCTACGCCGGCGCAACGTTGGGCGCATTTTCTTTGTGAATTTCATACTTGCCTCTCAAGGTTGCGCCGGGAAATGTGAATCTAGCCCAATGTTTTCAATGGACTGCCTTAACACATTACATAACAGACGTGCTTTAGCGGATCACAAGCAAGGGAATGGGCCCTGAAAGTAAAAAGAAAACGCTATGATAAATTCTGTCGTGATACGTTGGGGGTTAAGCAAAAGAGCCTCTGCTGTTATTGCAGTCACCCCGCTGTCACCTGGAGAAGAACATCAAACTAATGGGATGTTTAATAGGTAATTCGCACAATAAACGGAGACGATCGGGCTCCATGTTTGTCATAATTTTAATTTAAAGAGGGACTCCGAACAGCAGTGACATTATTAGCAGTTCCCTGGCAGCAACTTGATGATCGTTGTGTTTAATTAATTGCACCTTCTGGAGGAAATGTTCGGAATGAAGGAGAGAAGGACAGGTAGGATAAGAGGGACGGGGACGGCGTGTTCTGAGTGATACGTGTAGAGCGTGTTGCAGAATATCATCGTTAGTAGAGGTTGCAGAGACAGGCTTTACAGTCTGGAAAAAATTAATGCTTAGTTAAATAAGGGGGACATAAAGATCTGTAGGTAGAACAGCATTCATTTTTAATATAAATAATCCTATTAATGTAATGTTGAAAAAAAAATGGCTTTCTTGTGCATCATCTTTAGAAGAGGCTTCCTTTTGGGACAACAGCCATGCAGACCAATTTGATGCAGTGTGCAGCGTATGGTCTGAGCACTGACAGACTGACCTCCCACCTCTTCAACCTCTGCAGCAATGCTGGCAGCACTCATATTTCCCAAAGACAACCTCTGGATAGGACGCTGAGCATGTACAATCAACTTCTTTGGTCGACCATGGCGATGCCTGTTCTGAGTGGAACCATCCTGTTAAACTTCTGTATGGTCTTGGCCACCATGCTGCAGCTCAGTTTCAGGGTCTTGGCAATCTTCTTATAGCCTAGGCAGTGGCATAGCGTGGGGGGGTGCAGGGGGTGCCGTGGCCCCGGGCGCAACCTTTAGGTGGGCGAATTTTCACGCCAGTGTGTGAGACTACTGGCTGCCTCCTCCTCATTTTAGGTTTCTGTGTCCCCAGCACTCCGGCGGCCATGTTCATTGTCCGGCGTCCTGTCATTGGGCGTATGGGGGTCATGTGAGGAGTAGGGCTGGCCTGTCCGCAATCGCGGTTGCTCCTGAAGTCCTGCCTCCGCACATGATGCCCAATCACAGTGTGCCGGACACTTAACATGTCAGCCAGAACGCGGGGGCGACAAGCAAAAATGTGAGCCGCCGCAGCCGCAGTCTTCACTTCCTATCTGCCGGACCGGTACAGGCCAGGACAAGAAGGTAAGTGAGATTCCCTCGTGATAGAGTCGTGTTACTGGCCCCGGGGGGAAGAGAAAAAGAGAGAGGGACTACCAGTTGTGAACTTCCGAAATTCCAAATTCTGAACCCAACAAAGTCAATGTGACCTGATGATGGTGTAGACAGATGCTGCTTTAGCCGCAGCTGCTAAGGAGCTGAGGGGCGCCACCGCATGGTCAGAATTGCAGGGCAGAAGAGGGACAGATGGGGAAAAGGCATACTCAGGTCTACCTAGCCAAAAGGCCCAGTGGACCCTTCTCCTCACGGTCAGCCGAAAGCGAACCAAGTACTAGGTGAGAGGCTCTCCCAAAGAGAGATTCCCCAAAAAAGGGGATGGCGGAAGCTAATGGGCGCAAATCCTCCCTCTAGACCAGTATGTGTCTTTTGTCCCCTCTTGAAGAGGAAGGCCCCTCCTTAGCCCTCCAGGGTGCAAGACTCCTCATGGAGACAAGGCATACTCGTGTCTACCTAGCCTAAAGGCCTGGTGGACCACACTGCTTGTAGTCAACCAAAACCAACCAATAAGTACTAGGTGAGGGGCTGCCCTGAAGAAAGACCACCCAAGGCAACGGAAGAAGGAACCTAATGGGTGCACATCCTCTACCTACACTAGGGTATGTCTTTGGTCCCTTCTTGAAGAGGAAGGACCCCTTCCTTGGTGCAAGACTTCTGACGGGTACAAAGCATACTCAGGTCTACCTAGCCAAAAGGCCCGTAAACCCCACTCCTCATGGTCAGCCGAAGCCAACCAATGACTACAAGGTGAAGGGCTCTTCCAAAGAGACACTCCTTAAAGCAGGGGAGGAAGGAACCTAATGGGCACACATCCTCCCTCTAGACTAGAATGTGTCTTTCTAGTCTAGACCACCCCTGAACCCCCCAGAGGGCAAGAATTCTGATGGGAACAAGGCACACTCTGGTCTACCTAGCCAAAAGCCCCAAAGAACCCTGCACCTCAAGGTTAGGTGAAGTACTAGGTGAGGAGCTCTCCCGAAGAGAGACTCTTCAAGCCGGGACAAGGCATACTAATGTCTACCTAGCCTAAAGGCCTGGTGGACCACACTGCTCATAGTCAGCCAAAATCAACCAATGAGTACTAGGTGAGGGGCTGCCCTGAAGAAAGACTACCCAAGGCAGCGGAAGAAGGAACCTAATGGGTGCACATCCTCTCCCTACACTAGGATATGTCTTTGGTCCCTCCTTGAAGAGGAAGGACCCCTTTCTAGGTGCAAGATTGTTGACGGGGACAAAGCATACTCAGGTCTACCTAGCCAAAAGGCCACTCCTCATGGTCAGCCGAAGAAAACCAATGACTACAAAGTGAGGGGCTTTTCCAAAGATAGACTCCTCAAAGCATGGAAAGTAAGAACCTAATGGGCACATATCCTCCCTCTAGACTAGAATGTGTATTTAGTCCCCTGTTAAATAGGAAGGACCCTCCCCGAACCCCCCAGAGGGCAAGAATTCTGATGGGGAAAGGCATACTCTGGTCTACCTAGCCAAAAGGCCCAAAGAACCCCGCTACTCATGGTCAGGTGAAGCCAACCAAAGAATACTAGGTGAGGGTCTCTCCCGAAGAGAGACTCTTCAAGGCGGGAGAAGACCCTAATGGCCCTAATGATCCAAAAACCCACACCCTACCATCTGTGAGTAAGGAAAAAGACATGTAAATAAAGTGCCATGACAAAACGTGAGAGTGAATAAATAAAACATTTAAAAGTAACAATGTTGTGCAGCCTGGAAACAACACTTGCCCCAGTATTGGCCAAAAGGCCCCGCCAATGAGGTATCCAGAAAAAAATCAATAGGTGTGCCTATTCTCACAGTGGGGTCCCAAACCCCTAGTAATACTAAGATCTCCCTGGGTACTCTTAACATTGGAGGATCCATGTCTCCATGACTCCTGGCCAGAGAAGGCAGCATTGTCAAACCATGGGGAGTGTTATATCTTGGTTGGACAAAAGTTCTCCAGATATTTCATCAGCCATTTTGAACCCAGAGGATAGATGCAGTATATCCCCTGCTTGTCCACAACCAGGGAGGAGAACCTATCATGTTGGGGACTGTTAGGTTTAGCGCAGGGAAAGACTCCTGCTGTATAGGATTAGTCCAAGGACCTAAATCTTACTCTATTGTTCCTGGACCAGGTGAAAGGCACCCCAGCTCTGCTGTTCAGATACCGGTCAAGCGCGTCCTTCTGTACCACGTAAGTAAGCGAGAAGCTAAGAGACATCCCTGTTGCACGACCATGAGTCCTGTTGCACGACCATGAGGAATCTTTCTTAAAGATGCAAGCCTTCAGCAGTTAGTCCATGTAAGCACTATATAATGTGGTATTTGGATTGCTGAAGATATTTTGTGCCATTAAGTGCATTTGAAACCATTTTGAACCTTTATTGTAATTATCATTTGATAGGGTAAAACAAAAAACAACAACAAAACTGTTGTCTGATCCCTGTACACAATGGGGCCAAAAAAAAAATAGCCTGAGCCATGGATACTAAGATAGAAGGGTAGGATCTGGTGGAAATGGCAGTCAAGCTAAAGGTGCTCAGGCAATAGCAGGTATAAGGTAGAAACGGGCCTTTGGAGCCTCCTTTGATCGCTTCCTCCCAGAACCCTTTTGGGTATCAGATCCACTGTAGCTACAAATCCACTGAGATTTCTAAATTTTGAACTTTCCTGGCCTGCCAGCCGAAACATTGTGACCCTGATCGGGTTAAATCGATGTGACCGCTAAGCGCTAGCGACCCGTTGCTTTAATTGCGAGAAGCAAGTTTCATTCAGCCTAAGCCTCTGGAATTAAAATAAGCAGAGGATGATCCAGTGACTACCCCTGTGGCTCGGTGTTCCTCTGCCGAAGACACCGGCGACACTTGTTAATCTTCCCGCCTCATCCTTGCTTTATGGCTGTCAGAGCTGGGCCTATTATGCAAATGGCTGGCAAGTAATTATGTTGACACCATTTTGTGAAGTGCCCGACAAGACAGTACTTATGGCCTTCCCGAATTCTTTATTTCCTCCGAGCCGACAAATCTCATCAAGGAACTCTGAACAGAGCCAGACTGATACAATATATCTCCCTTCGTCCAGTCCTGATGATTCAGTCCTTGTTCTTCTTTGGATTGAAACAGCCATTGTCATTTCTCACAGAAGCCTAGACCTTCCTTCCTGCGTGCTTCCTTCCTTTTCCTTCCTTCCTTGTTCTCATCCTTTCCTTCAATCCTTCCCTTCCTTCCTTTTCCTTCCTTCCTTGCTCTCATCCTTTCCTTCAATCCTTCCCTTCCTTCCTTCCTTTTCTCTTTTTTCCTTTCTTTCATCTTTTATTCCTTTATTCCTTCTGTCATTCCGTCCTTCCTTCTTTCCTTCCATCCTTCATCTCTTCCTTTCTCTCATCTTTCCTTCATTCCTCTTACACATCATTTCTTCTTATTTTGTTATCATCCTTCCTTCTTTTTTTCATGCTCTCATCCTCCCTTCTGCTCTTCCTTTTTCTTTTCCATGCTCTCAGCCTTCCCTCCTTTGTTCCTCATTCCTTCCTTCCTTCCTTCCTTCCTTCCTTCCTTTGTTCTCCTATTCTTCCTTCCTTCCTTCCCTTTCTTTATTTCTCCCTTCTAGCCTTCCTTTTCTTTATTCATTTCCATTCCTTCTTCCTTCCCTCCATCCCTCCTGATTTCCTAATTCCACCCTTTGTTCTTACCTTCCTTCATTAATTTCGCCCTCCCCAATCATCCTTAGTTTCTTTTCTTCCGTCCTGATTTCCATGTCCTTCCTTCCTTCCCTTGCTTTTATTCCTTCATTTCAGCTTTCCCTTTCTTTCCTTCCTTCCTTCTTCTCATCAACCTTCTTTCCTTGTCTTATTCCTTGCTCTCATCCTTCCTTCCATCTTTTCCTTGCCTGTATCCTTCCTTCTTTACTACCTTCCTTTTTCTTTTCCTCCTCCCTTGTTCTCATATTTCATGCCTTGCTTTAATACTCCCTTCAGCTCATCCTTCCTTCCTTCTTTCTTCTTTTCTTTGCTATCATCCATCCTTATTTTGTTTTTCATGCTCTCAGCCTTTCCTCTTTGGTTCCTTCTTCCTTCCCTCCTTCCTTGCTCTCATCCTTACTTTCTTCCTCTAATTTTCCTTTCCATTTAGGCTCCCCCTTCATTCCCTCCTTCCTTTCCTCCTTCATTTCTCTCATCCTTCTTTCCTTCCCTCCTTCCTTTCCTCCTTCATTTCTCTCATCCTTCTTTCCTTCCCTCCTTCCTTTCCTCCTTCATTTCTCTCATCCTTCTTTCCTTCCCTCCTTCCTTTTCTCATTCCCCGCTCTCATCCTTCCTTTCCTCCTTCATTTCTCTCATCCTTCTTTCCTTCCCTCCTTCCTTTCCTCCTTCATTTCTCTCATCCTTCTTTCCTTCCCTCCTTCCTTTCCTCCTTCATTTCTCTCATCCTTCTTTCCTTCCCTCCTTCCTTTTCTCATTCCCCGCTCTCATCCTTCCTTACCTCCTTTCCTTGCTTTCATGCTTATTTCCTTCTTCCTTGCTCTCATATTTACTTCCTTCCGTTCATTATCTTTTCTTTGCTATCATTCTTCCTTTTTTATTTTCTTCCATGCTCTTAGCCTTCCCACCTTGGTTCCTTGTTCTTTCCTCCTTCCTTCCTTGCTAGCTTCCTCTCATCCTTTCCTTCCCTCCTTCCTTTTCTCATTCCTTGCTCTCATCCTTTCTTCCTTTCTACCTTCCTTTCTTCCTTGCTTCATCTTTTCCATGTTCCCAATTTTTCTCCTTCATCCCTTCTACCTTACCTCCTTCCTTTTCTCATTCCTCTGACCTCGGCAAACCTCATCCTTCCTACCTTCCTTCCTCCTTCCTTGCTCTCATATCGTGACCATTGACCTCTGGGAACCTGCCTTCTGACCTTTGAACTCTGGGGGAGGTCCCTTTTCCAATTCCTGAGTCCTAGCCTTATTCATTAAGGGGAAACCCTAACCCTAACCCCTAACCCCAACCCCTAACCCTAAAACGAATTGCACATGTCTATTTAATATATATACAGTACAAGAGATTTGTTTTACCTGCCAAAGGATTTATATTTCTGTCCATCCAGTCCTGAGATCTACACAGCAATGCATAGCCATATGGATGACAACACTTACAGTTATGGTATACAGCGGAACCTTGGATTACAAGCATAATCCATTCCATGAGAATGCTCGTAATCCAAAGTAGTGTTGAGCGGAATACGCCATATTCGATTTCGCGATATTACGCGAATATATAGAAGAATATTCGCGAATATTCGCTAATATCGAATATTCGTGATATTTTATCCAAAAAAATTTTTGCGAAATTTCGCTAATGCGAAAATGATTGCGAAATTCTCATAAACGGAGATCATTTCCTGTATTACTAAACTAATATGCACTAAACACTAACTCTACACTAACTCTACTTAAAAGAAAGGAGAATAAGGGGGCAAAAGAAGGGCGGAGAAGATAATTGCGCAATATTCCTATTGCGCGTTTATCTTCTCCGCCCTTCTTTTGCATCAGAGCCAATCAGAATAATTCGAATATTCGGCAAAAGGAATATCGCGCAATATTCCTTTTGCCGAATATTCAAGTTATTCTGATTGGCTCTGATGCAAAAGAAGGGCCGAGTAGCTGATGCGATTCTTTTATGTTGCCGCAATGCGAACATAAAAGAATCGCATCAGCTACTCGGCCCAGGGTCTCTCTCTAATCATACCAGCAATGCTTTTAGACGTCGATGGAGATCACTAGGATGTGATCTGTTTTAAAAATAAATTTGAAAAAATACGAATATTCGCCATAGCGAATATTCGCCGCGATATTCGAGTTATTCGCGAATACTCAAATATGCAATATTCGTAGCGAATATTCGCAATGCGAATATTCGTGAGCAACACTAATCCAAAATACTTGTATATCAAAGCGAGTTTCCCCATTGAAGTCAATGGAAACAAAAATTGTTTGTTCCGCATTGACTTCAATGGCATGCAATACCGCATGCGGCCAGAGGTGGGGGGTAACGGAGAGCCTCAGAAACAGCAGGAAAGGCCCGAGGACAGGATGGCTGACCTCGGCAAACCTCAAAAAAGGCTCGGGAACGTAGTATTTCCGAGTCTTTTTGAGCATTTAAGAACGGGTCTGAATGGCGCCGATCAGCGTTTGGCTCCCGAGCCCCCCCCCCCCCACCTCAGGCCAAACGCGGTACTGCACACCGCTCAGGCCTGAATCCTGCCCATTTTGCGAGAAAACACTAAAATGCCCATATTGCGAGGCGCTCGTTAACCGCGTTACTCGCAAACCGAGGTTCCACTGTACAGTGGTTTCCTCTCTCCACCCCTGGCCTGTTGACTGGACAATGAAAGAGCAGCAGGAGGTTGATGAGCTCATCCCTCTGCTCACTCTTCTCTCTCCTCCTACCATCACATGGTTCATCCATACATTGTACAAAGTACACCTGAAGGTGCAATAGGGTGACCATGTGTCCCGGATTGCCTGGGACAGTCCCGCATTTTGCAGGTCTGTCCCGGGCACCTTCATTCCAGGACAATACAGTGTCCCGGAATGAAACTGACTCAGCCACCCCTCGGGCCAATCTGATGCGCCCCAAAAAAGGCCGCCACATCACCACTTTACTCACTGACAGTACTTGTCCTGGCCAGGAATGCCTGGAGGAGCTCAGTCCCCGCCCCCTGCTTGTGATTGGAGAAATCATAAATCCCGCCTCTTGTGTCCAATCACTGTGCTGTGATTCGTTACAGCACAAGATGATTTTTGGGAAGGGAGGGTGTTCCTGAATGGTAGTTTGGAAATGTGGTCACTCTAATGCCCCATACACATGATCACTTTTTGTGATGAAAAAAAATGAAATTTTTCTTCATGAAAAAAAATGACATTTTGCCCACACACAATCATTTTAAATGACATTTTAAAAAATGTCATTTTTTTTCATCACAAAAAGTGATCGTGTGTACGGGGCATAAGGTGCAAGAATGGGGGATGATCTGAGTTGTGAAGTTGCAGGATTTGGGGTGATCTGAGGGGTGAAGGTGCAGGAATTGGGGTGATCTGAGGTGTAAATCTGATGGAACTGGGGCTGATCTGAAGGTTGAAAAACTGAAGCTGATATGAGGCCCGGAGGTGCAGATATTGGGGCTTGTCTTGGGTCTTGCATGGTATTGTGTGGTATTGCTTACGGACACACTGGTTGACCAATGTGAAAGAGGTTGCTGACCCCTGCCAACAGTGCCGATCCTGACCTCCCTGGGGCCCTAAGCAAAATGACATGTCACATTAAAGTTGAGTGCTGACTTCTTACCTCTTCTCCCATGCAGCCAGTGAGTTAAGAAGCAGGGCCTCTAGTAATTTGGGGACCCTCAGCAGCTTTGTGGTGCCCTAAGCAATTTGCATTTTGAGCCTATAGGGCGGATCGGCCCAGCCTGCCAAAGACCCTCTATAAAGCCATGTGAGTTTTTTTGAGCAGTCATTTGGCAGGGATGCTAATCACATTTGCGTGTATCTGGAGGCAGCACTATCTATCTATGGGCCAGATTCTCAAAAGAATTACGCCGGTGTATCTACAGATACACCGGCGTAATTCAAATTTTCCGCCGGCGTATCATTGTTTTCTATCCTGAAAACATGATACGCCGGATTTACGCTAAGATCCGACTGGCGTAATAATCTTACACCGTCGGATCTTAAATGTAATGTTACGCCGGCCGCTAGGTGGCGTTTACGTCGATTTCTCATTTGCTTATGCAAATGAGCAAGATACGCCGATTCCCGAACGTTTTTACGCCGCCTCGTCGTCGTTTACGTAGTTTCCGTAAGCGTAAACTTACCCCTGCTATATGAGGGGTAAGTTTACGAAGGTCCATCGTATGCCATGTTAAGTATGGCGTCGTGTTTTTCCGGGACAGCGTCGCGTTTTTCCGTCGGTTACGTTGTTTAACTAAGTCGTTCGCGAATAGGGCATTGCGTAAGTGACGATCACGTAGCTTTCACGTCGGTTTCAACAACGCTTTCCGACGTGAGTTGAAGCATGCGCGCTTAATTTAAATACAAGCCGCCCCCTTCGATTTACGCGGGGATACGCCGGGCCATTCACACTACGCCGCCGCAAGTTACGGAGCAAGTGCTTTGAGAATACGGTACTTGCTCTAGTCAGTTGCGGTGGCATAGTGTAATTGGTTTACGCTACGCCGCCGTGGCATGTACGAGAATCTGGCTCTATGTATCTATCTATCTATCTATCTATCTATCTATCTATCTATCTATCTATAGGGGTTCAGCGCTCCCTACAGAAAGCCGTACATACAGTAGGTGTAAAAAAGAAAGGAAAACAATATCTCTCGGCTTTCTCTCTCCCTTAAAAGGCACTTGCAATCACGCCAGCCCTTTCAAGAGTGGGATTTACAGATCTTTAGGCTGCCTTTAATAAGTGTTTAAGAAAAAAAAAAAAGCGCACGCACGCACGCACAAAAGCGCCCGGTTTATGAGGAATGTGCCAATGTTTAATTAAAAATCACAATAATTGCTGGTGGATCACTTAGTATTTCAATTGTTGAAAACAGCAGCAGGGAAAAACATTATTAAAGGGACGATGTTTAAAAGGAAGCGGGGACGGAAAAAAAAGCGTACAAGCGAACGTGAGAGACTAAATAACACCATGTGCTTTCGCTAAGGAAAAATTACATTTAATTAAAGGATAATCTTGTTTTGTGTACGGAATACATAGCAATTAACCACATTTAGGCTCATTAAATAGAAGATCTCTGCTGAAACAATATTGCTTTGGTACCTGATGTGCGATCTGTCGGAGAGGGGCGGCAGTGCGCTCCATCACACCGCTAATTAATATCATGTCTTCTGCCTTGATGGTTGTTCATATTGATGCATTTTTGGGGAAGGGTTAGGGAGGCATAGTCAAATGCCCCCCCCCCCCCCAGGCCACTCTCATTGTACCACCCTCTTGCTGGGCCTTCTTAATGCATGGGCACAGCCCAGGGGCCCCAGGTACATGGGAGGGCCCCAATGATAACCTTGCATTACATCATAATTGCCAACTGTCCCGGATTTGCTGGGACAGTCAAGTTTTTTTCTAAGCTGTGCCAGAATGACCTGTACTGTGCCCTCCTGATCCGAGTTTGTGCCCTTCCGATCCACCTCCCCATACTGTGATTTCTTGACTCCCTCCCCCCACCCCTCTGACGTGAAGGGAGACCTCTGATGTGATGAGGGGACCTCTGATGTCATAGGGGGCATCTAACATGAAAGGGAAATTATGATGTAATGGGGGGATCTCTGACATAATGAGGGGCGTCTGACGTGAAGGGGGACCTCTGATGTGATGAGGGGACCTCTGACGTGAAGGGAGACCTCTGATGTGATAAGGGGATCTCTGATGTCATAGGAGGCATCTAACATGAAGGGGAATTCTCATGTAATGGGGAGACCTCTGACATGAAGTGGGACAGTCAAGTTTTTTTCTAAGCTGTGCCAGAATGACCTGTACTGTGCCCTCCTGATCCCAGTTTGTGCCCTTCCGATCCCCCTTCCCATACTGTGATTTCTTGGCTCCCTCCCCCCACCCCTCTGATGTGAAGGGAGACCTCTGATGTGATGAGGGGACCTCTGATGTCATAGGGGGCATCTAACATGAAGAGGAATTCTGATGTAATGGGGGGATCTCTGACATAATGAGGTGCCTCTGACGTAAAGGGGGACCTCTGATGTGATGAGGGGACCTCTGATGTCATAGGGGGCATCTAACATGAAGGGGAATTCTGATGTAATGGGGAGACATCTGACATGAAGGGGGACAGTCAAGTTTTTTTCTAAGTTGTGCCAGAATGGCCTGTACTATGCCCTCTTGATCCCAGTTTGTGCCCTTCCGACCCCCCTCCCCATACTGTGATTTTTTGACCCCCTCCCCCCACCCTCATACTGTGCTTTTCTGTCTGTTGAATAGTCTTTGTTTTATGGCATGTTTTTTATTGTCTAAAATCTATTTTATTGAAAGTACTGTTAAATATATATTTAACTATATCACCTATTTATACTTTAATTCTTGAGTAGGTGTGTAAATTGGGGCAGGCTAGTAGTAGAGGCCCCAGTGCATTACTTTGCCCAGGGGCCCATGGTGCTATTAAGAAGGCCCTGCCCTCTTGTACCTAGATAAGTGTTTCTCAGCTGGGGTGACGCATTTCTCTGGGGCTTTGGCTGGGTTCCCCCAGGATGCCATGAACATGGGACCTGATTTGACCAGGATGAGCATCATGAGTTGCCATGGTGCAGACGGGCCGGCCGCCAGCTCAATAACAACTAATGACACTCTAAGGTGGAAAGCTCAGCGTCATTTGTTGCTATGATGTTGGCAGTCTATATAGGGCAGGTGGCCTAAAATAACCATCCCCCCCAGGCCACTCTCATTGTGCCACCCTCTTGTACCTACAGCAGTGTTTCTTATTTGGGGTGACGCAGTACCCTGGGGCTTTGGTTGGGTTCCCTCAGGGTGCCACAAGCATGGGACTTGATTTGACCTGGATAAGCATCATGAATTGCCATGGTGCAGACGGGCCAGCCACCAGCCCAGTAACAACCAATAGCACTCTAAGGTGGAAAGCTCAGCGTCATTCATTGCTATGATGCTGGCAGTCTATACAGGACAGGTGGTATAAAATGACCCCCCCTCCAGCATTCAGAGGACAGCAGTTAGCCTCCTCTAGACCTGCCTTTTGCAACACTACTGGAACCAAAAGTTTGGCTTTGATGTGAAGTGGGGACTGTGTGGTTGGGAGGCTATGTAAAGGCGTACTGTGTGCTTGAGGGATTCTGTGCTGGGGGAGTGTGTGATTAGGGGACAGTGTGATGGGGACTGTGTAGTTGGGGGGGGGGCTCTGTTATGGGGACTGTGTGGTTGGGGAGCTCTGTTAAGGGGAACTGTGTGGTTGGGGGCTCTGTAATGGAGGACCCTGTGGTTGGTGGACTCTATGATGGTGGACTGTTCAAATGGGTCTTCTATGGTAGAGGGACTGTGTGACTGGGGGCTGTGAGATGGGAGGACTGTGTGACGAGCAGATGGGTGGGGCACTCTGTAAAGGAGTAAGTCTGTGATTGGGGTTAGAGGGGTGCTCCGTAAGGAGGAGATCCTGATGTGGTGGGAGAACTCTGTGTTTGGCGGACTCCATGGTGATGAGGGCTTTCATGTATAGTGGAGGCCTTTGATGTATAGGGAGGACGCTAATGTCTTTGGGGGGGGTCTCTGATGTGAAAGTGGACTCTGATGTAATAGAGGGACCTCTGATGTAATAGAGGGACCTCTGATGTCATAGGGAACCTCTAACATGAAGGGGAATTCTGATGTAATGGGGGAACCTCTGACATGATGAGGGACCTCTGACATGAAGGGGGACCTCTGATGTGATGAGGGACCTCTGATGTGATGAGGGGACCTCTGATGTCAAAGGGGGCATCTAACATGAAGAGGGATTCTTAAGAAATGGCAGGACCTCTGACAGAATGCGGGAGGTCTGATGTGAAGGGGGATCTCTAATGTGATGAGGGGACTTCTGATGTCATAGGTGTCATCTATCATGAAGGGGAATTCTGATGTAATGGGGGGGCCTCTGGCACGATGAGGGACCTCTGACGTGAAGGGAGACCTCTGACGTGATGAGAGGACCTCTGATGTCATAGGGAGCATCTAACACGAAGGGGGATTCTTAAGCAATGGGAGGACCTCTTGACAGGATTAGGGGCCTCTGACATGTAGGGGGGCCCCTAACATGAAGATGGAACCTTTGACATGAAGGGGGGCTTCTGATGTGAACTTAACTTAATTTCATCAAGTTAGCTCTGTGCAGCATCCCAGGGTTCCCTTAGTTTTCCCTGATTTGTATGTCTTAAATGGTCAGTGTCCCAGGCAGCTATCATTTTCAGAGAGAGGTAAGCAATGTACCCCCCCCCCCCCCCATATTTTCCTCAGTTTCCTCTAACACTCATGTAATAAAGGCCTCTAAGCTTTTACAGAATACGACAGCAATAAAACTCAGATGGCCCTGTGCATAGCGGTGTGCAAATACGACCTGTGAGTTTATTGGCCGCGGCTCTCTCTCGTTTCGCCGCTGCAAGAATGGCCCGTGAATAATTTATGTTGCGTTTTTATTATGCAGATTCATTACAGTATAATGAATACATTATTTATGCCATTGATATTCGATGTCAATACCATTATGGATTCACATAACTGTGATAGAAAAACATTTTTTGCGGGCGCTCACGTTCTGCTCATTCTATTCCGCTTTATTTCTAAATAATAGATTTGTCACCGGCAGGGTCACGCCAAAGTTATCACTTTGTCCTTCAAATTGTATCCAAATCTGCTTTTTTTTTTTTTTACTTTCATTTCGGCGAACGATGATAAAGATTACATCGTTAAAGTGTATCTAAAACCAAAAACAAAGATATGGTTACAGCTCAAATGCGTCAACTGGCATTTTCAATTTTGTAGTGTATATTCTTGGATATTTTATAAAGACTTGACATAGATGCAGTGGCGGATGGTGAAGTTTTAGGATGGGGGGGGGGGCACCAGACCCGGCCTTCCTTTTGACCCCTCCCACTTCCCAGAAGCCCCACCCCTTATAGAGATATCTCAATTTAGATTGCCTCTTCCCTTTGGGTGGGGTGCCTTCTTCTAGAGAGTATTCAAGCCTAGTTCAATGGGCTGAGCTATGGACTTCTATTTGTAACAGTTGGAGATCCTTGTCCTCGTTCATCCAGCATTTCTCGGGTGCTCCTCCTGGCTCAGTTTGATAAAGATGACCCAATTCAGGTGACTTGTGTCCTTTGGACGGGGGCCTCCTTTTTCTGGAGAGCATCCAAACCTTAGTCATTGGGTTGATCTAAGGATTTCTATTTATATCAGTTTGAGATATTTGTCCAGCACCTCACCCTTACATTTATTAAGTGTTGCTTCTAGCTCAATTATACATAGATAACTCAATTCAGGTGATATCTCCCCTTTAGAATAGGTCCCCTTTTTCTGGAGAGTGTCCAAGCCTAAAACATTGGGCTGAGCTATGGACTTCTATTTATGTCAGTTGTAGATCCTTGTCCAGTACCTCGCCCCTGTATTTGTCCAGTGCTCCTCCTGGCTCAAGTATCCATAGATGACTCAATTTGGATCTCTTCTGCCCTTTGCAAGAGGCCCTTTTTCAGAGAGTGACTTCTGCCCTATGGGTGGGGCCCTCTGTTTCTGGAAAGTGTACACACCATCAGTTTGGAATATTTGTCCAGCACCTCACCCTTACATTTATTAGGTGTTCCTTCTAGCTCAATTTTACATAGATGACTCAATTCAGGTGATATCTGCCCTTTAGAATGGGCCCCCTTTTTCTGGAGAGTGTCCAAACCTAAGCTATTGGGCTGAGCTATGGACCTATATTTGCATCAGTTGTAGATCATTATCCAGCGCTTTGCCCCTACATATAACCGGTGCTCATCCTGGCTCAAGTATGCACAGATGACTCAATTCGAGTGACCTCTGCCCTTTGGAGGGGGCCCCTTTTTTCTGGAGAGTATTCAAACCTAAGCTATTGGGCTGAGCTATGGACTTCTATTTGTATCGAGTGAAGATCCTTGTCCTGGTTCATCCCTGCATTTCTCTGGTGCTCCTCCTGGCTCAGTTGTATAAAGATGACTCAATTCAAGTGACTTCTGTCCTTTGGGTGGGGCATCTTTTTCTGGAGAGCATCCAAACCTAAGCCATTGGGCTGAGTTAAGGACCTCTTTTCTATTAGCTGGAGATCCTTGTCCAAAACTTTGTCCCTACATTTGTCTGATGCTCCTTTCTACCCTTGACGTGGGGCCCCCTACTTTTTGAGAGCATCCAAACCTAAGCCAGTGGGCTGAACTGGACTTCTATTTATATTGGTTGGAGATCCTTGTCAAGCACGTTGCCCATACATTCATCCAGTGCTCTTCCAGGCTCAAGTACCCACAGATGGGTAATGTAAAATAGCAGAAAACGGATGGACGGCCGCACACCAAAGAACTCTTGAGTTGTCTTTATTGAGTTCCTCCTGGCTCAGTTGTACATGGATAACTCAACTCGGGGGACTTCTGCCCTTTTGGGAGAGCATCTAAAGCTAAGACAATGGGTTGAGCTACAGACTTTAATTGGCATCAGTTGGAGATCCTTGTCCAGTGCTTCACCCTACATTTGTCCAGTGTTCCTCCTGGCTCAGTTGTACATAGATGACTCAACTCGGGGGACTTCTGCCCTTTTGGGAGAGCATCTAAAGCTAAGACAATCGGTTGAGCTACAGACTTTAATTGGCATCAGTTGGAGATCCTTGTCCAGTGCTTCACCCTACATTTGTCCAGTGTTCCTCCTGGCTCAGTTGTACATAGATGACTCAACTCGGGGGACTTCTGCCCTTTTGGGAGAGCATCTAAAGCTAAGACAATGGGTTGAGCTACAGACTTTTATTGGCATCAGTTGGAGATCCTTGTCCAGTGCTTCACCCTAGATTTGTCCGGTGCTTCATCTGGCTCAGTTGTACATAGATGAGTCAATTCGGGGGACTTCTGCCCTTTTGGGAGAACATCTAAAGCTAAGACAATGGGTTGAGCTATGAATTTCTATTTGTATTGGTTGAAAATCCTTGTCCAGTGCCTCACCCTACATTTGTCACGTGCTCCTCCTGGCTCAATCATCCATAGATAACTAAATTTAGGTGTCATCTGGCCTTTTGGGATGGGCCCCTTTTTTGCAAAAGAACATCCAAAGCTAAGTCATTAGGCTGAGCTTCAGACTTTCATGTGTATTGGTCGAAAATCCTTGTCCAGTGCCTCACCCTACATTTGCCCAGTGCTCCTCCTGGCTCAATTATCCATAAATAACTCAATTCAGGTGTCCTCTGGCATTTGAGATGGGCCCCTTTTGGCAAAAGAACATCCAAAGATAAGTCATTGGGCTGAGCTACGGACTTCTTTTCGTATTGGTTGTCCATCGCTTCCCCCTACATTTGTCTGGTGCTCCTCCTGGCTCAATAATACACACAAAAAACAATATTCCCACCAGGGCTGTTTCACGTTCCCCATTTTCTTTTAGTGTTATGTTTCAGATCAGATATCACCGAAAATCTAAACCTGTACATACCATTAAACCGAACTCCCTTTAAGGCCCTCCTGCGTCCACAGCGTGCCGGCTTTGGTTGTAAAACTTCAGCGTGAAGTGAGTTTGGTAAAAAAAATCTGCTTTTCTGCAACACTTTCTGTCTGCCAGCGCTGATCCAGCAGCTGTAAAACTTCTCATGTGGTGAGCGGTGAAGGCTTAGCTTGCAATACAGATTAATTAAGTTACAGACACCTTTGGAAGTGTGACATTTGCAGCGCCGTTTCTATAAGAGCAAATAGAGAAACATTTCTTCCACCAGCCCTGCCTGTCTTTTTTTTTTTGAACATGCAATAATTCGGAATAAAGCTGAACTCCAGCCTTCCCTTCAGCCCTGCACAGTTGTACCGGTTCCTCTCCTGCATTGACATGGCTTACTCTGATTTCACTACACCATGTAAGCTTCTCGAAGTTGCAGCAATCAGCGTCCCCAGCCTGGCTGTCCCTTGCCCGCTGCTGTCATTCATTGGATTTGAGTTATTTCAATCATAGAGGCTCAGCATCCCCATGTGGGTGTTACCTAGGGTAGGATGTATGCAAATGTCCGTGATTAGGAACACCCACTCCTCCAGATTGGTATCCAATTATCAAGGCATTTTTTAATTCTCATGAATCCTTCCAAGAGCCAGCCCACTGCTTGCATCAGGGCGCTTGAGAAGAGTACTGAGGCGGGGTGATGTCATGTTCTCAGAAAGCAGTCAATAAAGCAGACCCAACTCAAGCGCAATGCCCCTGGTGCTCCCTGCCTCGCCCCACATTGTTACACTGCTCTGGGACTGTTCAGCTATCTCCAAGTTCTGGAAATCGATATTTGCCCACATCTGCAAAATCAATAAAACTAGGATCCCGAAGGATCGTTTACTGTGTTTGTTTGGCTACACACCACCTGCATCCTCTACAACCGCAGTGACTAGGGATGAGCCGAACACCCCCTGGGTTCGGTTCGCACCAAAATCTGCGAACAGACCAAAAGTTTGTGTGAACTTTAGAACCCTGTTAAAGTCTATGGGACTCGAACGTTTGAAATCTAAAGTACTAATTTTAAAGGCTAATATGCAAGTTATTGTCCTAAAAAGTGTTTGGGGACCCGGGTCCTGCCCCAGGGGAGTGTTTGGGGACCTGGTCCTGCCCCAGGGGACATGTATCAATGCAAAAAATAGTTTTAAAAAACTGCCTTTTTTTCAGGAGCAGTGATTTTATTAATGCTTAAAGTGAAACAATAAAATTGAAATATTCCTTTTAATTTCATATCTAGGGGGGTGTATAGTATGCCTGTAAAGTAGCGCTTGTTTCCTGTGCTTAGAACTGTCCCTGCACAAAATGTAATTTCTGAAGGAAAAAAGTCATTTAAAATCACTCACCTTAGGGTCTGGTATGGATATTAAGGGGAACCCTGCGTCAAATTAAAAAAAAATGATGTGAGGTTCCTCCCAATTATCCATTCCAGACCCTTCAGGTCTGGTATGGATTTTAAGGGGAACTTCACTCCAAATTTGAAAAAAAAAATGCAGTGGACCCCCACACATTTTTTTTTATGAATGACTTTTCTCTGTATTGCCGGGAGCCGACAATTCATTATAGCCGCGAGTGATTTTAAATGACTTTTTTCCTTCAGAAATTACAATTTCTGCAGGGACAGTTCTAAGCATGGGAAACAAGTGCTACTTTACAGGCATACTATACACCCCCCAGGTACGAAATTTAAAGGAATATTTCACTTTTATTGTTTCACTTAAAGGAATTATTAAAATCACTGCTGCCAAAAAACTGCAGTTTTTAAAACTTTTTTTTTGCATTGATACATGTCCCCTGGGGCAGGACCCGGGTCCCCAAACACTTTTTATTACAATAACTTGCATATTAGCCTTTAAAATTAGCACTTTAGACTTCAAACGTTCGAGTCCCATAGACTTTAACAGGGTTCTAAAGTTCACACGAACTTGCCGCAAACACCCCAAATAGTTTGCTGTTCGGCGAACAGGCAATGGTTGAGTCGAACATGAATTCTACTCGAACTCGAAGCTCATCCTTAGCAGTGACACCCCTCAATATTCCACAATGGGCACATCGGTGCCTCCTAGTTGCTCGCAGGACTATTATGTTCCACTGGATTTTACCAACACCACCCACGCTAGTGATAGTGAAAAGAACTATGCTATTGCTCTTTTACTTGGAGAGGCTGGACACAATTACGCTAAACTTTCGCTCTACCTCACGCTTTTTCACGAGATGGCGTAATTATATTGAGGCCACGTTAACCCAGAAAGTCCTACAAGAAGTCATGCAACCATTTTGTTATACCGACTGGTATTTGAAAAGGGATCTCACCAACTCGCTGGGCAACCTCAAGGTCTCCGGTCTATCCGATCCCCCTACCTTTCAACCACCGTAGAATGACCACAGATTCCTGGAGCTCTTTGACTTCCGTGACTCTCCTATACTTGCAGCTAATAACTCCCGTAGCTATAATGGCTATGGTTAGGCCACTACATGAGACAACCAGTCTTTAATATTCGTGCCAGGCTTCTGCTCCAGAGGGTATTACTATTTTTGTTATTATGGTATACGTCATCACTTCTGTTTATATCACATTGCTTTGTTATAATGCATATTTACAACTGCTTTGGGGTCGTTGTACCCTATATGATTGTACTATGAAAATCCCCCAAAAAAAAGCAGTGTACAGTGAAACCTCGGATTGCGAGTAACACAGATAACGAGCATTTCGCAATACAAGCATTTTTTTTAAAATCCTGACTCGGTTTCCGAGTGGTGTCTCGCAAAAAGAGCAGGATTCAAGTCAAAGTGGTGTGCAGTACCGCATTAAAGTGGTGTGCAGTACCGCATTTTGCCAGAGGTGCGGGGGCGCCTGAGCCGAGCAGAGTCGAGCGGAGGCGATCGGACCCGTACAGAAACACTTGGAAAGATTTGGAAATACTCCGTTCCTGAGCCTTTCCGAGGTTTTCTGAGCTGAGCGTCCCCGAGGTTTTCTGAGTTCAGTCGAGGTGCCCCCGAGCCTTTCCAAGTATTACCGAGGCTCTCCGGCACCCCCCACACCTCTGGTCACATGCGGTATTGCATGCCATTGAAGTCAATGCGGAACACATTATTTTAGTTTTTATTGACTTTTCTGGGGAAACTCGCTTTGATATGCGAGTGCTTTGGATTACAAGCATTCTCCTGGAACGGATTATACTCGTAATCCAAGATTCCACTATACAGCACCCTGCTGGCCCCTCCCACCAGCCGTGATCTGCCTGCAGTGCATAGAGAAGGAAAAAGATTACCCAATGATGTCTTAAAATGTAATGAAAATGTGTTCTAAAAACTCAATAGTAGCATGTTGTTGAAGGGGAAGGGAGCAACCAGGGACGGCAATATATATATATATATACAGTGGATCCTGGAATTACAAGCATAATCCATTCCAGGAGAATGCTCGTAATCCAAAACACTTGCATATTAAAGTGAGTTTCCCCATAGAAGTCAATGAAAACAAAAATAATTTGTTCCGCATTGACTTCAATGGTGTGCAATACCGCATGCGGCCAGAGGTGGGAGGGGGCGCCGGAGAGCCTCGGAAATACTCGGAAAGACTCGGGACAGCTTGGCTGAACTCGGAAAGACGCAGGAACCAATTTTTTCCAATTTTTTCCAAGTATTTCCGATCGGCTCGGCTCTCCTCAGCTACGGCGCACCCGCACCTCTGGCCAAATGCGGTATTGCACACCGATTTTGGTTGAATCCTGCAACACTCGCAAACCAAGTCAGGTTTTTTTTTTAAAGTGCTTGTATTGCGAAACGCTCGTTAACCGCGTTACTCGCAATCCGATATATATATATATATATATATATATATATATATATATATATAAAAACATCAGCTTTAAAATAGTAAGGAAATAATATTATTTGAAAGACTACATTCCTGTCTGTGAAATAATGGGGTCTCTAGATGCCTCCACCAGTCAGATACATATGCTGAAATGTGAGGCTCTGCGTCCTGAGTGCGGCGTCTGCTTCTCTTCCGAGGATCGTATAGGTAGAGGGGTCTGGACAGGGAAATAGAAGCTCGGCTTCCGTAATGAGATGGGTCAAGCTTCAGCTGCTTTTCATATTAAATATGACGGCGGAGCCGGTGCCGGGGGAGATGGAAATAAGAGATTTTTTTCTTGAGATTTCTTCTTTTTTTTTTTTTTAAGTTTGCAAAAAGGTGGACAGTCGGAAGATTTCAAATTAGGGAGAGTTAACCTGAGAGCTGGTCTAATAACCTCGGAGTTCATGAAATATGGAGGAAGATGTTGGCTTACAGGGTGATATGGATTCTGACTTCTGTCAAAGCCGAGGATGTCAGCGGAGCCGAAATACGGAAAATGGAATTTCTGTGTAACTCTTGTTGGCTATAATATTACAGCACAATATTTACATTGGAAACCCTCGGTGTGTGTATTTGTATTACACTGAGATATTATACACCTAACAACTGCAACTTCCATACCTTTTCTTCCCTTTCCTTTACTTCCTTTCTCTTCTTTTAGTTGCCTTTTCCCTTCATTGTCCTTCTCTTTTCTTTTCATTCATTACATTTTCCTTTTCTTACCTTTACTTTACTTCCCTTCTCTTCTTTTAATTGCCCTTAATTTTCCTTTGCTTTTCTTTTCATTCATTATATTTTCCTTTTCTTCTCTTTACTTTTTTTTGTTTTTGTTTTTTATTTCCATTCCCTTACTTCCTTATTATTGTCCTATTCCTTCCAGTTTGTTTTCTTTTCTCTCCCCTTTTTAACTTCCTTTCCCTTTCCATACCCCTCTTTTCTTTTCCCTTGCTTGCCTTTAATTTTCCTTTTTTTCCCTTTTCCCTTTCCCTTCCCCTCCTTTATTTTCTCAATCTATCTTTTTATTTGCTTTCCCTTCCCTTCAATACTGTTCTTTTCCTCTTTCTCGCTTTCCTTCCATTCAATTTCCTTTCCTTTTTAATTTCCCTTCATTTTCCTATCTTTTCTTTCCTTACCTTTCGCTTCCTTACCCTTTCCTTTCCCTATTCTGTTTCCTTACCCTTGTCCTTTCCCTTTCCTATTTCCTTTTAATTTCTCTTCATGTTCCTTTTGTTTTCCTTGCCCTTTCCTTTACCTATTCTGTTTCCTTACCCTTGTCCTTTCCCTTTCCTCTTTCCTTTTAATTTCTCTTCATGCTCCTTTTGTTTTCCTTTCCCTTTCCTCTTATTTTTGCTTTCCTTTAATTTTCTTTCATTTTCTTTCCCTTTCCATTTCCCTTGTCCTTACTCTTTTCTTTCCTTTCCCTTTACCTTAAATAAATATAAAGGTGCTAGCGCAAGTGGTAGAGCATAACATAAGATATATACTACAGAAAATATATATAGGGTGAACACACAGTGCACAAATGTGCTATATTCAGTGATATCTGTGACAAAGCCAAAAAAGGGGAGAAAAAACCTAACAGTCCAATAACAGTGTTAACTCCAAAACAGATGCACTAAGGTCCTTAATGTACACAGTGTGCAGGAGGATGTCCACTAGTTGCAGAAAGGTGAGGAAAGGAAAGACCTCCACCACACGGCACGTCTAGTCTCACAGAACTCTCACCTCCAGCTAGACTTAGCAAGCATGTAGGATATCCTTGGTGTAGGCAATCTCCCTCCGTAATGGTGTTGTTAATCTCCACGGATCAATGGAACGTCAGGTGTCTAAGTACTCCGGTGATTACACAAGGCACAGAAAAGGGGAGTCCAGAAAAAAGACAGAGGAAGCCTCCAATAGTGCATTAACTTGATAACCAGGGAGTTTTTAATAAAAAATTGTACTTACAAACAATAAAGATAAAATTGCATCAAACAGCGGGATCATAGCGCTTGCAGCACGTCACTCATCTGCCCGTCCTTCCCTTCCCTACGCGTTACGACACAGGGTCACGTGTCTTCATCTGGGGAATGAGCATTCCCCAGATGAAGACACGTGACCCTGTGTCGTAACGCGTAGGGAAGGGAAGGACGGGCAGATGAGTGACGTGCTGCAAGCGCTATGATCCCGCTGTTTGATGCAATTTTATCTTTATTGTTTGTAAGTACAATTTTTTATTAAAAACTCCCTGGTTATCAAGTTAATGCACTATTGGAGGCTTCCTCTGTCTTTTTTCTGGACTCCCCTTGTCTGTGCCTTGTGTAATCACCGGAGTACTTAGACACCTGTCGTTCCATTGATCCGTGGAGATTAACAACACCATTACGGAGGGAGATTGCCTACACCAAGGATATCCTACATGCTTGCTAAGTCTAGCTGGAGGTGAGAGTTCTGTGAGACTAGATGTGCCGTGTGGTGGAGGTCTTTCCTTTCCTCACCTTTCTGCAACTAGTGGACATCCTCCTGCACACTGTGTACATTAAGGACCTTAGTGCATCTGTTTTGGAGTTAACACTGTTATTGGACTGTTAGGTTTTTTCTCCCCTTTTTTGGCTTTGTCACAGATATCACTGAATATAGCACATTTGTGCACTGTGTGTTCACCCTATATATATTTTCTGTAGTATATATCTTATGTTATGCTCTACCACTTGCGCTAGCACCTTTATATTTATTTACTTAATTTAATGCTGTGTATGCATTTTTTGTGTTTGCTGCAGACCGTTATTGTTTAGAGATTTGTTTAGTAGCGCAGAAGTCCCACCTGATACAATACTTTCCCTTTACCTTGTCCTTTCCCTTTCCTCTGCTTTCCCATAATTTTCTTTAATTTCCTTTCCCTTTTCCCTTGTCCTTACCCTTTTCTTTCCTAACCTATCTTTTTTTTTTGCTTTGCCTTCCTTTCAATACTGTTCTACCCCCCCCCCTCTTCCCTTTACTTCATTCCCTTTCCTTTTAATTTCCCTTCACTTTTCTTATCTCTCCTTTCCGTTTCCTTTCCCTTGTCTTTTCCGTTTCCCTTTCCTCTTTCCTTTGATTTCCTTTAATTTTCTTTTCTTTCCTTTCCCTTGCTCGCTTTTTTTTTTTTTTTTATTCTCTTTCCTTTCCTTTCCTTTCCTTTCCTTTCCTTCCATTACCTTTTGCTTTCCCTTTCTTTTCTTTCCTTTCTTTTCTCAATTTATCTTTTTCTTTGCTTTCCCTTCCTTTCAATACTGTTCTTTACCCCTTCCTCCCTTTCCTTTTCTTCCATCTCCCTTCCTTTTAATTTCCCTTCATTTTCCTATATTCTTTTTGCTTTTCTTTTACTTTTCCTTTTTCTTGTCCTTTCCCTTTTTTCTTTTCCTTGCTTCTTGTAAATGTATTTACTTTTCTTTCCCTTTCCCTGTCCCTTGTCCTTACTGTTGCCTTTCCTTTCCATTTCCCTTGTTCTTATCCTTCCTTTCAATACTGTTCTTTTCCCCTTCCTCCCTTCCCTTCCATTTAGGAACCTTTTCATTTCCCTTCACTTTTCCTATCTCTCCTTTCCTTTCCTTAACTTTCCTTTCCCTTTCCCTCCTTTCTTTTCGCAATATATCTTTTTCTTTGATTTCCCTCCCTTTCAATACTGTTTGTTTCCTCTTCCTCCCTTCCCTTCCTTTTCCTTTTCATTTACCAATACTTTTCTTATTTCCCCTTAACTTTCCTTTCCCTTGTCCTGTCCCCTTTCCTCTTTCCTTTAATTTTCTTTCCTTTGTCTATTTCTCTTTTCCTTTCCCTTTTCCTTGTCTTTTCCCTTTCCTCTTTAATTAATTTGCATTTATTTTATTTCCTTTCCTTTGCTCCTCTTTAATGTTATTTTTTTCCTCTATCCTTTCCTTTCCTTCACCTTCATAGTATCATATATATATATATATATATATATATATATATATATATATATATATATATATATGTGTGTACCTTTATTTATTGACCTCCAGTAAAGTGACTTTGCCTAGACTTTGCCTAGGCTGAGGTGATGTCATCAGTCTACTGCAGGCAGGAGGAAGCATTTCCTCAGTCTCCTTCCCCTAGTAATCAGACTGCAACATTAACAAGTAATACCAAACAGCCTGATTTGTGTCCATTTTTCCATAAGGGAATATGGGAAAGAATACAAAAATTTGGTTGGAGGGACGGAGTAACCTGAAGACAAACCGGGATGGTTCTGCTACTGAGCGGGTCATTTCCAGTTGCTCCGGTGTACTTCCATCCGTTTGTCTGCTTTTATTTTTCATCACCTGATGGCAAACCTCCCCACACCGATCACTAATGAAGGCAAACAGGCTGATTAACCAATTACTGACATGTGCCAGACTTGTACTGCCAACTGTGCCGACCACATCAGAGATCGGACATGTCCGCCACCGAGCTCGGCGAGGATCACGAGTACCACTCTCAGCGCCTCCGATGTCCTATGCGGAATGCTAATTACAGTTTATAATGCAGAGAATTGTGTCTAATGGATAAACCACCTTGAATTAAAAATCAGCTGGAATCATATTATGTCCAATAGTGATTCCTGTTCTGATTGGGAGCTGCGGCCAGCCCGGAACTACAGGTTGCAAACCAATGGCCAGCAGCTTAGGCCAAGTTTCTTATTAATGGTTTTTGGATAGAAGGCTGGCCAGTGTTGGATGGAACTGCAGTAGATTACATGCAATGAGCATGCAAATTCCCTGAAAAATTGTATCTGCACATTTTATGTTTTGAGTGTGTCCAACACAAGTTTAAGCGGTTCTATTTATTAATGTTTTTACCCAAAAATGTACTTACTTTTCACCCAAAATTCACTAAAATATCACCCAAGAACTACTTAAAGCGGATGGTTCACAAAAAAAAAAATATTAAAAGCCAACAGCAACAAATACTGCAGCTGCTGACTTTTAATATTAGGACACTTACCTGTCCTGGAGTCCAGCGGCGTCCGCAGCAGAGAACGAGCGATCGCTCGTCACCCTGCTGCTCCCCCCTCCATCCACGGTGAGGGAACCAGGAAGTGAAGCGCTCCGGCTTCACTGCCTGGTACCCTACGGCGCATGCGCGAGTCGCGCTGCGCCCGGTGATTGGCTCCCGCTGTGTGCTGGGAGCCGAGAGTTCCCAGCACACAACGGGAAAAGCCCGTCTTTTGCCCGAGACTGCGGGCCGGAAGTGGGTGCAGATACCTGTCTTTAGACAGGTATCTGCACCCCCCTCCCCCCTGAAAGGTGTCAAATGTGACGCCGGAGGGGGGGAGGGTTCCGATCAGCGGATCTTCACTTTAGGGTGGAGATCCGCTTTAACTTTTACATAAGATTCAGCAAATTTTCGCCCGGTTCACTTGGGGCGTATGGACACGCCCCCCCATCCATGCGTCCGGCCCCCTTTCTCTACATGTTTTTTTTTTTTAACCACGTGATTCGAGCCAGAGGGCCAGATTCTCGTAGAATCCGCGATGGCGTAGCGTAAGCCATTTACACTACGCCACCGCAACTTACTAGAGCAAGTGCCGTATTCTCAAAGCACTTGCTCCGTAACTTGCGGCGGCGTAGTGTAAATGGGCCGGCGTAAGGCCGCGTAAATTGAAGGGGGCGGCTTGTATTTAAATTAAGCGCACCCCCGCGCCGAAAAACTGCGCATGCGCCGGCCGAAAAAAAAAAACAGTGCGCATGCTCCAACTCACGTCGGAAAACATCGATGAAACCGATGTGAAAACGACGTGATCGTCATTTACGCAATGCCCTATTCGCGAACGACTTAGTAAAACGATGGAAAAAGACAACGCTGACCCGACGCCATACTTAACATGGCATACGACGGAACTTCGTAAGCCTACCCCTCATATAGCAGGGGTAGGTTTACTCTTATGGAAACTACGTAAACGACGACGAGGCGGCGTAAAAACGTTCGGGAATAGGCGTATTAGGCTCATTTGCATAGGAAAATGTGAAATCAACGTAAAGGCCACCTAGCGGTAAAGTAATTACATCTAAGATCCCACAGTGTAAGTGTCTTACATCTGTCGGATCTTCGCCGTATCTATGTGTAAGTGATTCTAGGAATCAGACGCATAGATACCCGGGGAAAAAAACAGAGATAGGACGGTGTTTCCTGCGATACACCGAAGTATCTCTTTTGAGAATCTGGCCCAGAGGCTCTAATACGCTTCAAAAAAGGGTAATCTCGGGGCGCAGGCAGCGGATCATCAAACTCGTCACCCGACTGGCTGAAAGGAGATCCAATTAGATTGGCCGGCTGTAGGAGGAGGGAGGAGATGCATGGAGGAGAGCAGTGAGAAGATGGGAATTGAGCCAACAAGCAGCCCCCAGTCCGGAGAGAAGCTGACACTGCCCACCGCGCTGCCAGAATGCAGGGCCAGGACTGGGGAAGGTGGTACTGCCCGTTACCCCTCGTGACCTGGCCGGCCACCACTGCATTAAATTCACCCAATCTTCACCCAAGATTCAGCAAACTTTTGCCCAAGATTCACTTAACTTTCATCCAAGAATTACCTTATGTTTGCCAAATATTTACTTATTTTTTACCCTAGATTCACTTAAAGGGGTTGTAAAGGTAAAAAAAAATGTTTATTTAAATATCTTCCTTTACCTTAGTGCAGTCCTCCTTCACTTACCTCATCCTTCCATTTTGCTTTTAAATGTCCTTATTTCTTCTGAGAAATCCTCACTTCCTGTTCTTCTGTCTGTAACTCCACACAGTAATGCAAGGCTTTCTCCCTGGTGTGGAGTGTTGTGCTCGCTCCCTCCCTTGGACTACAGGAGAGTCAGGACGCCCACTAACACACAGCTCCTTTCTCTATCTGCAACGTACGCGGCATCAGAGTGAAAACAGCTTGGATTTTTCACCAAGACAAATGAACATTTGTGGTATTTTACATTTGGGGAGGGGGTTTCCTTTTAAGCCGTTACGGCTAACTCCAACTCCTCTCAGCCTCCAGAACTTTTCCTGCTGCTCACGTTTTTTCCGCAGACATTCTTACCAAACTTTTGCTCTTCTCAATGACGTCCTCTGTGCAGGACCGGGGAGATCTGACGCGTGATTTATGCGCTGAGATTGTGTCCATCATCGTGGCGTCTCCTCGCGCAGCCAGGGATGGATAGGAGACAGAGTGATTTATTAGCGAGACCTTAACTCTGTTATTGCCAGCGTAGCAGATATTGAGCGGTATCAGCGCACTTTATAATGCGGCGGTGGATATACATAATAAACACGGTTATGCGGATAAACATTCTGCAAGACAGCCGGGATATGAGCACCAAAATCCCTGACTGCTAAGACATAATTGTGTAGGAGAAGACCAATCAACTGCTTATAGACCGGGATCTAATAGGAAGAGGCATCTCAATAAATAGGCCAGGGAGCGGAGAAGTCTCCATAATAACTTGATTGTTTTCTCTTCATCTCCTCTCTTTTTATCTTTCTGTCTCTCTTGCTCTCTCGTTTTTCTCTATGGTAGTCCCTCTCCCTATTTCTTCCTCTAATGCCACGTTCACACGATCGAAAATTCCGACAAGAAAAGTCCGATGTGAGCTTTTGGTCGGAAATTCTGACCGTGTGTAGGTTCCATATGACTTTTTCTGTCGGAATTTCCGACAGTAAAAAATTGAGAGCTGGCTCTCGAATTATCCGACGGGAAAAGTTCTTGTTGGGAATTCTGATCGTCTGTGCAATTCCAATGCACAAAAAAACATGTATGCTCTGAATCAATTCTACAAATGCTTGGAATTAGGGTTGGCCCGATACCGATACCAGTATCGGTATCGGGACCGATACTGAGCATTTGCGGGAGTACTTGTACTCCCGCAAATGCTCCCGATGCCAGATCCGATACTACCCCCCCGCCGCCGCCTCCGCAACGCCGCCGGATACCACAACGTCGCCTAGTTAATCAGCGTGCGGGGAACATTACAGCTTTCATTTGAATAGCTGTGTGTTCCCCGCCGCGTATACACACTCCCCTTGCTCGGGATTGGGCGGTTGATCTGTCTATCAAAGTGCCCGAGCAAGGGGGAGTGTCTATACGCGGCGCGGCAGGGAACACACAGCTATTCAAATGAAATCTGTAATTTTCCCCGCACGCTGATTAACTAGGCGGCGGCGGCATCTGCATCTAGGTATGGGGAACATGGCTGCATATGTGGGAGACATGGCTGCATATATGGGGGACATGGCTGCATATGTGGGGGACATGGCTGCATATGTGGGGGACATGGCTGCATATGTGGGGATCATGGCTGCATATATGGGGGACATGGCTGCATATGTGGGGGACATGGCTGCATATGTGGGGGACATGGCTGCATATGTGGGGGACATGGCTGCATATGTTGGGGACATGGCTGGATATGTGGGGGACATGGCTGCATATGTGGGGGACATTTCTTCATATGTGGGGGATATGGCTGCATATGTTGGGGACATGGCTGGATATGTGGGGGACATGGCTGCATATATGGGGGACATGGCTGCATATGTGGGGGACATGGCTGCATATGTGGGGGACATGGCTGCATATGTGGGGGACATGGCTGCATTTGTGGGGGGGGGGACATTACTGCATTCGTGGGGGACATTGCTGCATTTGGGGACACATTTAAAAAAAAGTATCGGTATTCGGTATCGGCGAGTACATGAAAAAAGTATCGGTACTTGTACTCAGTGCTAAAAAAATGGTATCGGGACAACCCTACTTGGAATCATTGAACTTCATTTTTCTCGGCTCATCGTAGTGTTGTATGTTACAGCGTTCTTGACGGAATTTCTGATACGATCTGTGTAAATCAACACAAGTATGAGCCAATATCCGTTGGAAAAAAAATCCACGGTTTTCTTGTCGGAATTTCCGATCATGTGTACGCAGCATTTGTCTTGCCCCAGGGATGTCAGCTTGGGAGAATAGTTTATATGGAGAGTCATTTTCAATCTTTCTACCCCATAGGAACCTGTAAAATAATTTTCAGGTCTCAGGGAACCTTTGCTAAAACCAATTCAATGGAAGGCAGTGGAATAATGGTTCTTACATTGATGTTAAGTGTAAAGAATGCGTTTTAAGTTGGTGATCAGTGGGAAGAATGGTTCTTACATTAGCAGTCAATGGGAAGAATGTTCCTTACATTGGTGATCAGTGGGAAGAGAGACTCTTCTTACATTGGTGGTCAGTGGGAAGTAGGCCTCCTACATTGTTGATCAGTGGGAAGAATGTCCATTGCATTGGTGGTCATTGGGAAGAATGCTTCTTACTTTAGGGGTCAGTGGCAAAAACACTCCTTACATTGGTGATCAGTGGGAAGAATGCTCCTTACAATGTTGGTCAGTGGAAGAATGCTCCTTACATTGGTGATCAGTGAGAAGAATGCTCTTTACATTGGTGGTAAATTGGAAGAATGTTCCTTATATTGCTGACCGTTGCAAAGAATGCTCATTACATTGGTGATCAGTTGAACAAATGCCCCTTACATTGATGGTTAGTTGAAGAATGCTCCTTATACTGGTGATCAGTGGGAAGAATGCTCCTAACTTTGGTGGTCAATGGGAAGAATGTCCCATACATTGGTGGTCAATGTGAAGAATGCTTCTTACTTTGGGGGCCAGTGGCAAAAACACTCCTTACATTGGTGGTCAATGGGAAGAATGCCCCTTACATTGGGGGTCAGTGTGAAGAATTCTCCTTACATTAGTGGTCAATGGGAAGAATGCTCCTTAGATTGGGGGTCAAAGGGAAGAATACTCTTTACATTGGTGGTAAATGGGAAGAATGCTACCTATTGTGTTGGTCAGTGGAAGAATGCTCCTTATATTGCTGATCATTGCATAGAGTGCTCCTTACATTGGTGGCCAAAGGGAAGAATGCTTGTTGCATTGGTGATCAGTGGGAATAATGTCCTAACTTTGGTGGTCAGTGGGAGGAATTCTCTTTACATTGGTGATCAGTGAGAAGAATGCTCCTTACATTGGTGATCAGTGGGAAGAATGCTCCTTACATTGGTGATCAGTGAGAAGAATGCTCCTTACATTGGTGATCAGTTGGAAAAACGTTCCCTGATATAAGTGATCAGCAGGAATAATGGCTCCTACATTAGTGGTCAGTGGGAAGAATGCTTCATATGTTGATGGTCAGTGGGAAGGATGCCCCTTATTTTTTTTTTTGGAAAGAATACCCCCTTACAGTGGTGGCAAGATTACCCACTTTATAGACAGTTACAAAGATAATTGGTGTAATGAGAACTGTGCAGACCCCCTCAAATGGGAGGTCATCAGCCTAAGCTCAAGGAACCCCTAACATCCTATGAAAGAACATTAGGGTTCAAAGAAAGAGAAGGCAGATAAGGAATGCATACTCTGTGGAAAAACTGGGTATGACTAATACATTTAATGGGACTTCTAATGGGACATGTTAAGAAGGGATGTTGAAGGGAAGCTGGGCAGTGCACTTAGAAAATAAGAACAGATGGCAGAAATCAGTTCCATGATACAAGAGAAGTGTCAGTGTCCATGCAGACCTAATAACATATACTTAGAATTCAACCCAGTAAAAAAGAAAGTAGTGCTACTATGCAGAGTCTATAACAGTGGCGACTGGTGCTCAAAAGTTTTGGGGGGCGCAAACGAAAAAGAAAAAATTGCAGCCTCATCGTGCCCATCAAATGCAGCCACTGTGCCATCAATTGTCACCACTGTGCCATGCCATCAAACACAGCCACTGTGCCATCCATTGTCACCTCTGTGCCATTCCATCAAACACAGCCACTGTGCCATCCATTGTCACCACTGTGCCATGCCATCAAACACAGCCACTGTGCCATCCATTGTCACCACTGTGCCATGTCATCAAACACAGCCACTGTGCCATCCATTGTCACCACTGTGCCATGCCATCAAACACAGCCACTGTGCCATCAATTGTCACCACTGTGCCATGCCATCAAACACAGCCACTGTGCCATCCATTGTCACCTCTGTGCCATTCCATCAAACACAGCCACTGTGCCATCCATTGTCACCACTGTGCCATGCCATCAAACACAGCCACTGTGCCATCCATTGTCACCACTGTGCCATGCCATCAAACACAGCCACTGTGCCATCAATTGTCACCACTGTGCCATGCCATCAGCTGGCTCTGATAGGCACTTACGCACAGCCAACCAGCTGTCATTATTTAGGTGGACGGCGCGTAATGTCCGGCCACCTGAATGAACCAGCGACAGCTGGCAACAATAACATACATTCATGCAATGCAATGCTCCAGCGCCCTCTATGGACGGACCGCCACTGGTCTATACATACAGAATAAATGGTTGGGAACAAAAACAAACTGCTGTGCCCCCACCCATGTGAATGTAACAGATCTGGGGGTGTTTTGGCCCCACTTGCCCCCCTGTAGAAGTTGCTTACCTACCTGAGATATAATGGTCTTGTCCTCACGGATGTCAGGTAATAATGGGTCATCTGCGTGTCGTCAAGTTGGGCTATAAAAGCAGAACAATCCGCATCAGTCAAAAGTTGACAGAAAACAACATCAACAAATCCTGTCCGCCCTCCCTCCCTCCCTCTGTCTCATTTCATGTGGTTTGCATCCCTTCATTAAAGAAAGGGACAGTTTATTTAGTTATCATTGATCCAATTATTTAGCTCGAGCCCTAGTGGCTGAATTATGTTGTATCGGATAATTTAGTAGTAATTTTAAAATTTAATATAAGTCCTGTTTAATGATTTACGGTTATTGGAATCAAATTATTTATTTTAATTTGAAAACCGATAGTAAAGGGCTGCGGACAATTTTATTACCTAATGTTGTGTCGTTTGTAATTGTTTCATATAAAGTTGTATTCGGTTTTGCCTAAAGTTTTATAAGGATTACTCAGCGCTGCATTAACTCTGTGTGGCAAGACTGGGCACAGATGATAGGAAATCTTATACTCTACATTGTGACATCAAAAAAAAAAAAAAGTTTTTTTGGGTTTACATCCACTTTAATACTACTTTTTTGAAATAGTAACCAGAACAGGACTGTATTGCAAAATGCCGGTTGGCAACTGTGTAGGGAAGTGGGCTGGTCGGGGCCTTGGTGAATGAAAGGAGCCCAGGGAGATTTATACATCATGCAGACTGAGAGGGGTAAAACGCTAAGTTGGATTTTAGGGTGAGTTGACATGGTTGTTGCCTGTCTTCCTCAATTTAATTCCCTCAAGCCTCGTGCACACGACCGGTTTTCCCGCCAGGAAAACTGCCATGAGAGCTTTTGGCCAGGAAAACCAGCCATGTGTATGCTTCCACTGCTGGGAATCCCGGCGGAAAAAAAGAGAACCTGCTCTCTATTTTCCCGCCGGTGATTCCCGGCAGTTTTTAACCCGTCAGTTTTCCTATGGGGAAACACTGCGAGGGAGCATACACACGGCCGGGATTCCCGGCCAAAGCTCTCCCCGCAATTGATGGGCACAGTGGCTACGTTTGATGGCATGGCACAGTGGCTACGTTTGATGGCATGGCACAGTGGCGACAATTGATGGGCACAGTGGCGACAATTGATGGGCACAGTGGCAACAATTGATGGCACAGTGGCTGCGTTTAATGGCATGGCACAGTGGCGACAATTGATGGCAAGTGATTGCCATGACTAAGCACTGATCTATAGTGTAAAATGCGTAGGCTGCCATCCCCATTTTCTGCTGTTTTTTTTATTTTATTTATATTTATATAAAAGATTTTATTGAAATTGTTTCCAATAACAAGACACACATAGACAATGGGACATGGAAGTGAAAATGATGGAACTAGTCCATCCAACATAACAGAGTCGGGAGAACACATTCACGTAAAACAAGATATTCTAGCAAACTAGCTCCCCCATACTAGACAAACAGTTGAGGCAAAATCAACCTTGTGAATGCTACAATGTTGTTTCGGCTAATATGACATAGCCGCGCAGGGCCCGTGTCCCCCGGCCCCCCAGACGCCCCTAAAAGGGATCACGCTGCGTCCCGAGAACCAGGGCCACAGCACCCGCGCCGCCATAGATCCGCTGCGTTCAACCACCATGGGGAAGGAAGTTCGCCTGTTCCAGAGCAATCAGCAATAATTGGAACATAACCCAAACATTTTAAGGAACCCGACAGCAGTGCTTTCTGCTGGTTTTTGTAGTGCATTTTTTCATCCGTTTTATTTTAAAGACAACCTAAAGGTTTTTTGGAGTGCGGCTGTCCATTTCTTATCCTCTACAATTGATGGCACAGTGATGACAATTGATGGGCACAGTGGCTGAATTTGATGGGCACAGTGGCAACAATTGATGGGCACAGTAGCTGCGTTTGATGGGCACAGTGAGGGTGCAATTGATGTTTTGTTTTTTCATTTGTTTGCCCCCCCCCCCAAAAAAAAAATTGAGCACCAGCAGCCTCTGGATTGTACTGTTTTGTACTCTACTCATTCATCTGATCTGTCTTGGTCTTATTTCACCATGCACCAAAATCTGGAGCACCGGCTGCTCCACCACGTGGACTTCAACTAACCTTACATTGTTCTGGTCATGTTTCTAATGTTCCAATCACATCCCTCCGCTGGGATCTTTTTCTGTATGTTAAGTTTAAAGTAACCATCTAATCGTCAACGTAACCTGTTGAATTGAATTGTTTTACAAATAAAATACTTTGTAAAAGAAGATTGCAAATCACTGTTCCAGTACTGTAAGTTGTTTTGTTAAAAGCAATAAAGTGACTGAAGTCAGTCTAATTCTATTCTTCAGTGATGTAGTCCTCATTAAAACAATTATTTATTCCAAAGAGCTTAAAACTGAGGGCAACAAAAATTCATGGTCATGGTTAAAGTGGTCTCCAAGAAGGAACATCGAACTTACATTTTTTTGCGTGCCTTCAAAGCATATAGAAAAAGAACGTAGTCATTTTCCAACATGGCAGAAGCGTCGCCGACTATCCCACAATGCACCTTGTATTTCTTTCTGATTTGTCTAACATTTCAAAATTTTCCCAGCAAAGGCTTTTGGAGATCTTTTGTAGTCCTGCCGCACAGTCCCAAGACATCATTAGACATCAAAACGCCTTTCACAAAAGACGAAAGAACTTGAGACGATGGAACAAAAAGAGAAAAGGGCGATTTGTGACCCAAAACGCACTTGGAGCATCAGTGAAGGCTTTTTAGCTGTCACCCCATTTTTAGTTAATTGGCAAAGTGAAATGTTTCATCTTTTTTACATCACTGCAACTTGGCTATCAACAACCGAAAAGAGATACTCATTAGCTGGAGAATACAAGACTTTGAACCGGCTGTCTGTCCACTCTGACAGAGGGAGAATTTTGTGAGAGTGCCACTTTATTTGTGTTGTGTAGGGTATAGACCTAAGGTCTAACAAAGCTCTGTGTATTTTTGGGGATAAATTCATAGAATAGAGCTCGCAACTCCCAATAAAGTCTTTGTCTGAAGTGATGGTGGTAGTGGTATGCTGTGGTTACCACCACAATCACAATGGGCTAATCCAGGGTTGCCAACGCTCCATACATTTACGGGCGGTTTGTAAAAATTGGGCACTTTTTCCCTGTTTGTAAATGTCAATGACAGGGACAATTGTGTTCATAAATAATATGTCTGCCATTGGCTCAGAACTGCACATGTGCAGGTTTGGAGCCTGTCGAATGGTACTGCTCAGGTGGCATCCCGGTGCGTGCCGGCGCGTGACATCATGGTGCACATCAGGCATGTGAATAAATGCCACTACTGATGTGCCTTTCCCCAGCAGCTGCCCTTTCCATTGCAAGAAGTCGGAAGGTCTGATACGCCTTTCCCCAGCAGCTGCCCTTTCCATTGCAAGAAGTCGGAAGGCCTGATACTCCTTTCCCCAGCAGCTGCCCTTTCCATTGCAAGGAGTCGGGAGGCTTGTGGTCATGGGAATCAAGTCATCTGTCAAATCTAAGTCACTCTACTTGCTGTTGCCCAGCCATGTCTGCTTGCCTGGCTTATCCATCATAGTAGTAGCTAGTCTGGGGGCAATGTGGAGCAGGAGCAGTCCATCTCTCTCTCTCTCTCTCTCTCTCTCTCTCTTAGTATGGGAACAATGTGGAGCTGTGGACTGGTCAGAAAGCTGAAGCAGTGTCTTTGGAGGCAAAGTGGAGTAGTCTTTCTGTGGGAAATGTGGAGTAGTCTCTGTAGGGGCAATGTGGAGCAGGGCAATGTGGAGTAGTCTCTCCAGGGGCAATGTGGAGCAGGGCAATGTGGAGTATTCTCTCTGGGGGCAATGTGGAGTAGTCTCTCTAGGGGCAATGTGAAACAGTCACTGTCTTAGGGCAATGTAGAGTAGTCTCTCTAGGGGCAATATGGAGCAGTCACTCTCTTAGGGCAATGTGGAGTAGTCTCTCTAGGGGCAATATGGAGCAGTCAGTCTCTTAGGGCAATGTGAAGTAGTCTCTCTAGGGGCAAAATGGAGCAGTCACTCTCTTAGAGCAATGTGAAGTAGTCTCTCTAGGGGCAATGTGAAGCAGTCACTCTCTTAGGGCAATGTGGAGTAGTCTCTCTAGGGGCAATACGGAGCAGTCACTCTCTTAGGGCAATGTGGAGTAGTCTCTCTAGGGGCAATGTGGAGCAGGGCAATGTGGAATAGTCTCTCTGGGGGCAATGTGGAGTAGTCTCTCTAGGGGCAATGTGGAACAGTCACTCTATTAGGGCAATGTGGAGTAGTCTCTCTAGGGGTAATGTGGAACACTCACTCTCTTAGGGCAATGTGGAGTAGTCTCTCTAGGGGCAATGTGAAGCAGTCACTCTCTTAGGGCAATGTGGAGTAGTCTCTCTAGGGGCAATGTGAAGCAGTCACTCTCTTAGGGCAATGTGGAGTTGTCTCTCTAGGGGTAATGTGGAACAGTCACTCTCTTAGGGCAATGTGGAGTAGTCTCTCTAGGGGCAATGTGAAGCAGTCACTCTCTTAGGGCAATGTGGAGTTGTCTCTCTAGGGGCAATGTGAAGCAGTCACTCTCTTAGGGCAATGTGGAGTTGTCTCTCTAGGGGCAATGTGGTGAATGTAATTAGAATAGGGTGGTTCAAAAAACTTTCAAACTGTTGTTCTTGTTGGGATATGATCCTTACACTACATTAGAAGTGGCTTGGAAAACCTGTGAAAGGTATTCGCTATGACAGAATAAGTTAATTCAATATGACAAACTACTACTAACATCTCTACCCTGGCAGTTTGACCACAATTGACATGTTTAGCTATGGAAAATGAAGGATTAAAATACAATGGGGTGGTTCCACAAATGTTTAAACCTCCCATCTATTTCTTGAACAATCAACATCTGCCTTGACACATTCCATGGTGATTGGTTTAAGGTGACCTGTAAGGATATAAATTCTGGGGTATGCTCCTCCCACTCATTTGAATTAAAAAAGTGGCCTGGAGAACCTACAAAAGGTCTCCGCTATTACAGGACAAGTCCAACAAATGGGTATAGGATTGTTCATATGGGATTGTATGATTCTTTTCCCCTCATTATTGGTTGAACTAGATGTTTCTTTTTTCAACCCAACTAACTATGTAACTATGAATGTGATAAACTACTACTTCCACTTTACCCCCAACTTTTTACCACAATTGACATCATGTAAAAAGGATTACCATCTGTCCCGTGGATATTGCCACCAATATTCCAAAAATGTTCAAACCTCTCAACTTGTTCTTGGACAATCAACATCTGCCTTGACACCTTTCATGGTAAATGGATTAAGGTGACCTGTATGGATATAAATTATGAATGATATGTTCTTTACACTCATTAGAACTGAAGATGTGGCTTGGAGAAGCTGAGAAAGGTCTTCACCATTACTAGGGTTGCCCCAATACCACTTTTTTAGGACTGAGTACAAGTACCGATACTATTTTTCCATGTACTCACCGATACCGATTACCGATACCTTTTTTTAATGCCATGTGACAGTTTGAATGATGGGCACTGATAGGTGGCACCTATGGGCACTGTCACTGATAGATGGCTGGCACTGATAGGCAGCACTTATGGCACTGACAGGTAGCTGGCACTGATAGGCAGCAGTTATGGGCACTCATAGGTGGCTGGCACTGTTAGGTGGCACTTATGGGCAGGCACTGAAATGCAGCAATAAATGACATGAGGAAATGCTATGCTGCAGCGCCCATCTTGGTACACCCTGCACTCAGCATCAGTAAGTACCAGCAGACATCAAACTACATGGGCTGGGTGTAACAACATGTCAGCTGCTGGCTTACTGTTGCCAAGTGCAGGGTTTGCCAAGTTGACAGCAGCCGCTCCGCCCACTGAGGCCACCCGCCCACTCCACCTACTGACGCCAGACGTGCCCTCCCAGCCTACTGAATCCGTTCAGCCACTCCGCCAACTGAGGCGGCCCGATCCACCTGCTGACGCCGACCCCACCCTCTCTGCCCAGAGTCCGCTGAACGCCGACCAAGTATCGGGTCAGGCATCGGGTGCATTTGTGCGAGTACAAGTACTCGCACAAATGCTTGGGTACAAGTACTCGCACAAATGCTTGGGTACAAGTACTCGCACAAATGCTCGGTATTGGTCCCAATACTGATACTAGTATCGGTATCAGGACAACCCTAACATTTTACAGAGAGCAAGTCTATTGAATGTGACTAACTACTACTAGCTATAAGAAAGCCACAGTATCTGCATAACACCCAAGGAGGAAGTCAATAAAGAGGTATATCCTCCTCTTGACTTTAGGGTTTTGTCCAAAAAGCTCAACCTCAAAAGATGAAAAATACAAGCATGGAATGAATACAGATTGCAAAGAGTCAACTTTCTTTATTTTATATTTTATAACCTCATGTACCTGAATTCTCAGCATGTCACACTGTAACTGGCATCTTTGCATTTTATTACACCTTATCAGACATGTGTTCCGATTAGTAACGCAGCAATAATCACGCCGGAATAAGGATCCTGTCTCGCTAATAACACTAATCCCGAACAAGTGACAAGTCCTTCCTTGCTGGCTTTTCTGGGGCTTTGCATGGCAAAGGATGTGATTATATAATTGGCGGAACAGGTACTAAAGGGGGGGGGCTGATACATCTTTCTGCATTATCTGCGGAATATCTATAAACGGCATCGTTTTCACCAAAGGTCATGTGCAAATCAGATTACTTAGGAGGCTTTTAGTGAGAAGTTGTAATGTCTTCTGTCGCTCTGACATCACACTCTGTCAGGATGGCGGAGACAGCGGGAGAGAGAGAAGACACTATTATTCTTAGACAAGGACTCTGTTACTATGTATCAGTTAAAAAAATTCAGTTTGTGGCAGATAATGGAGAGATAAAGTGGAACAGAGGAGACGTTTTCCAACGGGGACACCTATCCCCGGCTTAATCGGCCTTTATTTTGCCTTTCTTGGTTCCCCCCTTTGCCTCCCCCATCAACATGCTAATGGCATTTTAAAATTACGCCTTTAAATTTCATTACATACCTTATTTTAAACCCAGTTATGCAATTGCGCCAATGTACACAAACATTTCTGCTGGCCATGTTTAAAAGGGTACCCCCACCCAGGGCTGTCTTAATGAGAGGGAACACTTGGGCACTGCCCAGGGACCCCAGCTGCATGGGGGGCCCCTACACTTTCCCCAAAGTGGCTTGTCCTTGAGCCCACACTGCCCCCCAAAATTTGGGGCACCATGATGGCACTGAGAGTGATGGATACACAGGGGAGGCAGTCTGCCTCCTACCTACTTGATGTCTGTTTACCTGCACTGTCATCATTGTAGGGGCCCCAGAGCATTACTTTGCCCAGGGGCCCATGATGCTATTAAGAGTGCCCTGCCCCCACCCCCCATGTTATTTCACGTGGAGAGCATGGTGTCAGGCCTCGTACACACGAGGGGATATGTCCGCTGAAAACGGTCCGATGGACCGTTTCAGCAGACATCTCCGATCGTGTGTATGGGCTAGCGGACAGATTTGTCCACCCGACAGATTTCAAAGCATGCTTTGAAATCTATCGGGTGGAATCCGTCCGCCCGACATGTCTGCTGGTTAGTACACATACCAGCAGACATGTCGTCCCGCACCGCCGCCGCGCCGCCGCCGAATGGATTCGGCGCATGCGCGGAAGTGTTTTACTTCCTGGTGCGGTGACGTGGCGGCGTCAACGTCACCGCCACGTCACTGCGCCGTCCGCCGGCGGGGAATTTGATCAGATGGTGTGTACACGCCATCGGATCAAACTCCAGATCGGACATATCCGATGGAAATGGTCCGCGGACCGTTTTCATCGGATATGTCCGATCGTGTGTACGAGGCCTCAGGTATCCTTACAGAGTAAATCCTCCCTGTCAAAGTGGTGGTGCAGGACATTCTGGGTGAGGTTAGGAAGATTCGGGGTCTTCAGTGTTGTCACATGAAAAGATAGAATAAAATATTTACAAAAATGTGAGGGGTGTACTTACCTTTGTGAGATACTTTTTTATCTTTATATAGATAATTATATCTCTTTAATTGCCTAATACTATAAAACATTTTACACGTTTATTTTTATTATTTGCTTTTACAATATTCTTTTTTACAACTTTTTTTTATTGATTTTTTATTTGTATTATTTTTTAAATTGTATTAAATTGTGTATTATAATTTTTTTTAAATATTATCTTTACATTTTTTACCACTTGTTTTATGCATTCTTTATTATTTACATGTTTATTTGTATTATTATTTTTTTTACAATATTATTTTTTACAACTTTTTTTATTTTATTTTTTATTTGTATTATTTATCTATTTTTTAAATTGTATTTTTTGTTATTTTTTTTACAATATTATCTTTACATTTTTTACAACTTTTTGTATTCATTCTTTATTATTTACACGTTTTTTTTATTTTTTACTTTTTTACAATATTATTTTTTACAACTTTTTTATTAATTTTTTATTTCTATTATTTTTTTAAAGTTTTTTTATTATTGTTATTTTTTTACAATATTATCCTTACAATTTTTACAACTTTTTTTATTAATATTTAACTTTTTAAATGTTTATTTTTATTATTATTTTTATACAATATTATTTTTCTTTTTTACAATGTTTTTTTTTTTCCCTTTTTTTTTTTCATAATTTGCATATTTTTTTTTTTTCTATCTGAGATCCGCCAGTTAATAAAGAAAGAGTTCTATTAAGAGAGATATTACAGCAGCAAAGGAATGACATAAAAAGATGTGTTTTTGACGAGCGCCCGGAGAGATGTCACATCTCTTTGTTCCGGGGAAAACAGATCAGACTGTGCCAGGTACAAAGAAACAATTTGTCATCTATTCTGGATCGTCTGCATTGTAATCGAGCGTAATGGAGGTAAACGCTCCTGATCAGACGCCATTACTTCAGAGAAGAAGAGGAGGCGTCGTGTTTGAGGCGACACCACTGCCGGAGGGGCCGCCTTTTCTGTGGAGGCGCAGACTTCTGTGACCTGTAGGGGAGCCCGGGGGCTGCTGCCATTTGTATTTACTGTAGAAAGCTATGTTAAAGGATCACTCCACCCAAAAAAATTACTTTTTGGATTATGGGTGGAGACTAGTGAGCTCATATGGCTCCTCCAACAGTGAGATCTCGGTGCCTTCATCTCTGACTTTTTTCCTGTCCGCCTTCGGGTTTTGGAGCTTCTCACCCCCCTTTATGTGTCCCAGCTCCTCATGTGAGATACTTACCAACGTTTCAGTCTGGGACATGGTTAACCCCGCCCACAGCCCTGCCCAGTAACCATGCAGTCCCACCCAGACCCTGCCCACTTAGCAAAGTGGCCTATCCAAACCCTGCCCTCTTACCAGAGTGGCCCACCCAAACCCTGCCCATGTACCAGAGTGGCCCAGCCCAACCCTGCCCTCTTACCAGAGTGGCCCACCCAGACCCTGCCCTCTTACCAGAGTGACCAACCCAAACCCTGCCCTCTTACCATAGTGGCCCACCCAGACCCTGCCCTCTTACCAGAGTGACCAACCCAAACCCTGCCCTCTTAGCATAGTGGCCCACCCAGACCCTGCCCTCTTACCAGAGTGGCCCACCCAGACCCTGCCCTCTTATCAGAGTGACCCACCCAAATCCTGTTTTCTTACCAGAGTGGCCCACCCAAACCCTGCCCTCTTACCAGAGTGGTCCACCCAAACCCTGCCCTCTTACCAGAGTCGCCCACCCAAACCCTTCCCTTTTACCAGAGTGGCCCACCCAAACCCTGCCCTCTTACCAGAGTGGTCCACCCAAACCCTGCCCTCTTACCAGAGTGGCCCACCCAAACCCTGCCCTCTTACCAGAGTTCACCCAGACCCTTCCCTTTTACCAGAGTGGCCCACCCAGACCCTGCCCTCTTACCAAAATGGCCCACCCAAACCCTGCCCTTTTACAAGAATGGCCAACCCAGACCCTGCCCTCTTACCAGAGTGGCCCACCCAAACCCTGCCCTCTTACCAGAGTGGCCCACCCAAACCCTGCCCTCTTACCAGAGTGGCCCACCCAAACCCTGCCCTCTTACCAGAGTGGCCCACCCAAACCCTGCCCTCTTACCAGAGTGGTCCACCCAAACCCTGCCCTCTTACCAGAGTGGCCCACCCAAACCCTGCCCTCTTACCAGAGTGGCCCACCCAAACCCTGCCCTCTTACCAGAGTTCACCCAGACTCTTCCCTTTTACCAGAGTGGCCCACCCAGACCCTGCCCTCTTAACAAAGTGGCCCACCCAAACCCTGCCCTCTTACAAGAGTGGCCAACCCAGACTCTGCCTCTAATTGTATGAAGACACCTACTCATGGCCCCCAATCACCGTTATTGAGTTATTTAACATCATCAGGGCGGAGGTCCAAGGGGGTCTATGCAGATACATCCTCCATAGTATAAATAAATAAAAACCCACCTGGAATGGTGGGAACCCCTCACAATTGACACAGCGGGTGTATAGACCCAGGAAATCAGCACAGGGATGGTGGAGACCACTCATAATGGGCACAGCAGGTATGCAGACCCGGGAACTCAATGCAGAGATGATGGGAACCCCTCATTATGGACATAGCAGGTGTACAGTTCCAGGAACTCAGCACAGGGATGGTGAGAACCCTTCATAATGAGCACAGAAGATGTACTTTGCCTAGGCTGAGATGATGTCATCAGTCTGCTGCAGGCAGAACAAAGCATTTCCTCAGTCTCCTCTTCATGCAGTGATCAGACTGCAAAAATGTAAGTTTATAGCAGGCACATCTATGTACAGCCTTGGGTGCAGCAGTGATTGCGCCTTGCTTTATAAATAGATCGTCTGAATTTTTATTTTCCCTTATGTCATTACAGAATAAATTTACTGATCAAAATATTTGTTTCCTGTTCCACGTTATGAAAAGTGACTCTACGATCCGCTCCCGCTATCCTGAGGGCCCCGACCTATGGGACTTTGTTTCAGTTTATTTAATTTTTTTCCCGTGAAAGTTATGTGTTTACTTCTCCGACATCAAAGCTGGAAAACAAACACAAGCTGCCTTGAAGTCGGCGGGACGTGCCTGGATGTTGAATTGCGCGGCGTACCCCCTCGGTGCACTTCCTCCGCCGCCTGCAACTGTCAGGAAAATCAATCGGCTTCCATCAGACATGACAGCTTCGGGTCTGGAGACTCGTATGAGCGAGTGCACCCTGGCAGTGCTGCTTGATGAATCCTGCGGGGTCTCCGCAGAACCCGGGGAAGAAGTCCACCCTCCCCTCACAGTTCTGTAACATGAGAGTCGTGGGAGTCCTTCCTCCCCATGGGTGCTTCCCATTAGGGTGTGCAGCCTATTACATTAGGGCAGGGGTCCTCAAACTATGGCCCTCCAGTTGTTCAGGAACTACAATTCCCATCATGCCTGTCTGTGAATGTCAGAGTTTTACAATGCCTCATGGGACTTGTAGTTCCGCAACAGCTGGCGGGCCATAGTTTGAAGATCCATGCATTAGGGCGTGCACCCCAGAGTGCACACATGCGTGAATATCAGCAGAGCAGTGGATGGTGTCAGTAGAGCAGTGGGTCAGTAAACAGTGTCAGTATTTTTTTTTATTATTATTATTTTTTACAATTTTATTTGTTATTTGTTTTTTGACTATTTTTTTTATATTTTTTCCATGTTTTTTTTTACAATATAATTTTTTACAAATTTCTTTATATGTATTATTTTTTTTTAAGTTTTTCTGTTTTTTTTTACAACTTTTTTTACACATATTTTATTTTTTACACGTTTTAATATTTTTTTTACAATATTATTATTATTATTTTTTTACAATGTTATTTATTTATTTTTTAATTATTTTTTTACCGTTTTTTTACATATTTTTTTTACAACTTTTTTATTTTATTTGTATTTAATTTCTTTACAATATTAGCGTTTATCTTTAAGGCCTCGTACACACGAGGGGATATGTCCGCTGAAAACGGTCCGATGGACCGTTTCAGCAGACATCTCCGATTGTGTGTATGGGCTAGCGGACAGATTTCTCCACCCGACAGATTTCAAAGCATGCTTTGAAATCTATCGGGTGGAATCCGTCCGCCCGACATGTCTGCTGGTTAGTACACTTACCAGCAGACATGTCGTCCCGCACCGCCGCCGCACCGCCGCCGAATGGATTCGGCGCATGCGCGGAAGTGTTTTACTTCCTGGTGCGGTGACGTGGCGGCGTCAACGTCACCGCCACGTCACTGCGCCGTCCGCCGGCGGGGAATTTGATCCGATGGTGTGTACACGCCATCGGATCAAACTCCAAATCGGACATATCCGATGGAAATGGTCCGCGGACCGTTTTCATCGGATATGTCCGATCGTGTGTACGAGGCCTAAAAGTTTATGGGCCAGATTCAGAGAGCCGTAACTCCTGTGTAACTGGTGTTAGACTGGAGTAATTTCAAATTACGCGCGTTTTCTAGCTAGTCGGAAACCTCAAACCATGAATAGACGGCTGCGGGCTTCAATTCGACCGGATTACGTGTTCGTACGCCTTCGGATCTACGCTGCAATAAAATTGCGGCCACTGGGTGGACTTCCCGTCGTTTTCCGTGTCGGGGTATGCTAATGAGCTTTTGCCGACGATCCCCGAAATTACGATCTTCAATCGCAATCTCTTACGGCACCTTTAGTCATCTTTTTTTTGCATAACACTATACCAGCTTTTTGCTGGTATAATATTAGACAGCCAATCTTAAGTATGGCCGTCGTTCCCGCGTCGAATTTCAACGTTTGTTTTTATTTTTTACGTAAGTCGTCCGGGAATAGGAATGTACGTAAACGACGCTACTCAAACAACAAATGACGTATCGACGTTAGTTCGCGCAATGCACGGCGGGAAATTTCTGAACGGAGCATGTGCAGTTCGATCGCCGCGGGGACGCGCCTAATTTAAATGCTTCACGCCCCCCTAATCGCGTATTTCGATTACGCGGCGAGAAATAGACTACGCCGCCGTATCGTACGGGCAAAAATCTACCAGAATTCGATGTAGAGCCTGGTGAAATACGGCAGCGTAGAGTATTTCGAATACGCTGTGCAAATTTACGTGTACCTGAATCTGGCCCTATGTTTTTATTTTATTTTTTACAATCTAATTTTTTTTTAACAATAATTTTTATTAGGAGATTTTCAGATAATCCAAAAGTAAGAAAAACAGAATAACAATCAAAGGTATGACAATACAAAACAAAAAAGGAAAGTACGAACCTACACCATGTAATATACCTTTGTTGTTACACAAATTAAAGCATCTCTCTCTCTCTCTCTCCACCTGAAATTCGGAGAGAGTACAGGAACATAAAGCAAGAAAAGAAAAGAAAAGTGAACAGGGAATTGGAGAAGACGACCTACAATATAATTTTACATTTTTTACAACAGTAACCTTTACAAAAAAAGAAGAACAAAACTTTGCAGGAGATATCAGTAATTTCACTTCATGTTCTGTGCATACGTCTTAAAACAAAAGTGAGCTAATCACATAAGCAGACCAGGAACATTTTAGAGTGTTCTGTATATGAAGGGGCGAAGAGCTTCCCCAGGTTGTATGAAATCTAAATTCAACATTTTAACAGTTAAAAATATATATAAAAAAAATATATAAAAGAAATTAGATAGGAAATTAGAGAGGAAGTGGAGTTTTCCTTTATAATCTGAATTGAAAAACAAAAATAAATAGAAATGTAGCCATTTAGCCATGTACTGGAACGCCTGCAGATGGAGCGGGGCTGACGTCACTGCCCCATGACCTTGCAACCGTCATGTAGAAAGGCAGGGAACAAAACATAACGAGAGCATGATAATAACGTGTAATTACACCTGTGATTATAGTCATAATAAGGCATGCTAGGCGAGGAGAGCTGCACTCGATGCAATTTGGAGGCAGTGTCTGCTGGGCACCGTGTTGCCAAGTAACTAAATCAAAACTTTATATACATAACTATATATATATAACTATATATATATATATATATATATATATATATAAAATATAAAGTATGAGAGAGAGAGAGCTACCCTATGCAGAAGCCCCTTGGTAGATTGGGTTCTCTTTTCTTCTATTTGGACTCTAAGCACAACCTCAGTCCCACTGACACACCAGGGTAAGCGAATGGATACTACACTGCCACTAAGATCACAAATATAGATATCTTGCACACAACTAAGGTTCAGTATCAAATAGCAAAACACAAGAAGCAGCTATCTGAGTGAGCAGCCTTTAGTTCTTCTGCACAGCTATCATTGGGGCCCAGACTTTAAGGTGGTGCACACAAGAATAGTCCCAGTAAAGTCTGCATACAGTAAATAATGCTGTGTAAGTATGTTTAGGCTATATCAGCATAGAATGGGGTGCTAGCCAGTTAAATTTCAGTAATCCTTGTAATCCACTAAAGGGTAATGGTATTAGAAAACACGACGATCTGTACTGCTATAACTCCTGTGTAACCTGTAAGCTATAGTCACTTTAGAGTGCACTCTGTATGAATGGCTAGGGTGAGATTCAAGGCTTCCTAAACAAGTACCTGTTACTATAGACAACAGGCAAAGTTCTTGTGAAGCAGCCGTCTGAGTAAGCAGTCTTTAGCCCTAGTTCTTCAGCCGGCTAAAATTTGGGGCCCAGTCTTTATGGTGGTGCACATATATACAGTCCCAGCAAAGTCTGCATGCAGTAAATAATTCTGCTAGGTAGATGACCAATCGCAAATATAGCATGTATATAGATACTCTGCACAACTAAGGTTCGGTATCAAAAAGCAAACAGCAGATTGGTTTGTGGTAAATGAACCCAATATATTGTCACGGGTTGTAATTAGGCCGATCGCATTTCACTAGACAATATGCTCACAGAATGTGGACAGTATGTTTAGGCTGTAGCAGCATAGAATGGGGTACTATGCAGCTAAATTACAGTAATGCTCGTAATCCACAAAATAGTAATGGTATTAGAAAACATGATGATCTGTACTGCTATATCTCCTGTGTAACCTGTAAGCTGTAGTCACTTTAGAGTGCACTCTGTATGAATGGTTAGGGTAAGATAAAAGGCTCCCTAAACATGTACCTGTTATTATGGACAATAGGCAAAGTTCTTGTAAAGCAGCTATCTAAATCAGCAGTCCGTAGCCCTAGTTCTTCAGCCGGCAAACATTGGGGCCCACTCATTATGGTGGTGTACATGAAAATAGTCCCAGTAAAGTCTGCATGCAGTAGTAATGCTGCTAGTTAGATGGCCAATCTCTATGTGCTGGTTAGATGGCTGAGCCTCTGCAAGCAGCAACAGGTTAATACCAGTCTGCAGCGATGCAGCAACATGGCTCCTGCTGTTATGATGTCAGCTCTCTTCTGGATCTGCCTGGAGAGACTCCGGTCCTCAGGTTTTTTACAGGTTGATGAGCACACAGGTGCAGCCATGTGCACACCTTGGGTCATCACAGGAAAAATTCCTTGTTATGTAGCCTTAGAAAATGCAACTCTCTCTCCCCTTATACCTGGCTGGCATTGGGAATTGTAGTCCAATGGTCCACAGACTGCCATAGTAAAGTTTATTTCCTGAACTTCATCTCCCATGATTCCATGCTGCCAACTATCAAGTTGGGTTCTTTTGTCCTGACATACACTTTATTAGGAAGAAGACGTTATTTCGAGGACAGTGAGAGGCACATTTTGGGCAGAGGGGACAACTGGTGTGAAAATGGCTTGAAAGAGGCACACCTATGGCAATGTAGAACCTCCATACTTGAACAGATGCGGGGCCTCAACACCATCTGCCACCCACACATAATGTTTTTTTTTTTTTTTAACATCTCTGCCCACAGTTGGCACCTTTTAGCCATCTAACATGAAGCACTAACATCTGGTTGATACTTCTTGCCACCATGTGATTGGATAATGTAATTAGAACAAGGTGCCTCCACATACTTTCCAACCTACTGTCACGTACCTGATCCGAAGCCAATATGCAGAGAGGGGATCCCCTTGCGGCTAGGTGCGGTATACCTCTGAAAGTGCCATAGAAGGTATACAGCACGAAGTAGCATGGGTTGCCAACATGATCTGGATGGGTCCAGAAGAGCATCACCTTGTGAGGACTGCCAGGGCATGGTGGTACACAGGATCTTTCTGCTGTGCTTGGAATAGACCGTGCTTCAGAGGACAGCAGTGGACACGTGGCTAAAGGGCAAACACCGGATGGCCAGTGGACACCCGGCTGAGGGTCAAACACGGGATGGCCAGTGGATACCCGGCTTAGGGTCAAACAGAGGATGGCCAGAAGCAAGAGCAAGTCTGTGAAGTAAGCTGAGATCATAAACTGGTAATCAAGCAGGAGCAAAGTCCATATAGCAAGCCGGGGTCATGCACAGGTAATTAGGCAGAGGCGGCTCGAGGCTTTGAGAGGCTTTGAGAGGCCTTAGGCAAAACTTGACATGGGGCCCCCACTCACACCCATGATGGGAAAAATAATTCAAGGACAAGAGCCTCTTCCCCAGAACCCTGACCAGTGGTTGTGGGGGTTTCCGGGCAGGGGGCTTATCGGAATCTGGAAGCCCCCTTTAACAACGTGGCCCCCAGATCCTGCTCTTTAATAACTAAGTGGCAGGGGCCACCTTGTGTTGTCACCTGATGAACCCGCCCCCTTGTGACATCATTAACTGAAGGTGAATGCTGGGTCATTGACCTCACAAGGGGTAATCAGTAGAAGGAAGGTCAAGGAGGAAGCCAGGGGATGAGCCAGGAGAGGAGGTCAACAGGTTTGTAATGAGCCAGGTCAAGAACAGGAGATCCAAAAAGTAGCACAGAGGTTCCAGAGAACAGGAAGCTGATGACAATCCAGCAAGTTGGGTCAGGCAGTGGCAGCCTTTTATAGGCCAGCAGGGGGATCCATCCATCGCATGATGTGCCTATTGCGCCCATTTCTTCTACTGGCAAGATTGCCAGTACTTCCAAGTCCATTTCCCTGACACCTACCATCCTGTTCTTGGACAACCAACATCTGCCTTGATACCTTGACACCTTCCATGGTGATTGAATTAAGAAAGACCTGTATGCAGGGCTTTTTTTCAGCAGGAATGCGGTTGAACGCAGTTTCGGCACCTCCAGCTCTGAATATATGTAATGGTACTCGGAGGTGGGTAGGGGGTGGAACCAAGGAATGGTGCTCAGAGGTGGGTTGGGGGTGGGTAGGGGGTGAAACCAATGAATGGTGCTTGGGTGTGGAGCCAAGAAATAGTGCTCGGAGGTGGGTAAGGGATGGAAACAAGGAATATTGCTCGGAGGTGGGTAGGGGGTGGAACCAAGGAATGGTGCTCGGAGGTGGGCAAGGAGTGGAACCAATAAATGGTGCTCAGAGGTGGTTAGGGGTTGGGAAGGGGATGAAAATACTGAATGGTGCTTGGAGGTGGGTAGGGGGTGGAACCAAGGAATAGTGCTCGGAGGTGGGTAGGGGGTGGAACCAAGGAACAGTGCTCGGAAATGGATAGGGAGTGGAACCAAGGAATGGTATTCGGAAGTGGGTAGGTGGTGGAGAAAAAGAATGGTGCTCGGAGGTGAGGAGGGGTGGAACCAAAGAATGGTGCTCGTGGTGGCTAGGGGGTGGAACCAAGAAAAAGTGCTCAGAGGTGGGTAGGGGGTGAAACCAATGAATAGTACTCGGAGGTGGGGAGGGGGTGAAACCAATGAATGGTGCTTGGAGGTGAGTAGGGGTGGACACAAGAGGTGACAGAAAGAGGGAGTTCCTGCACCTGTTCCCTGAGAAAAAAAAGCTCTGCCTATATGTATATAACAGTTGGGGTATCTACCTGACGCTCATTAGAACTGAAGCTGTGACTTGAAGAGGCTATGAAACGTCTTCAACCTTCAGAACAAGTCGCACGGAATGTGACTAACTACTGCTAGTAGCTACACTCTAATTGGCGACTAAGTCCTCGGGTTTTATATTTAGAAAAGACATTTAGGAGCCCTTTGATCGGTGTCTGACAAAGTAGAATCGTCTGCGCCCCTCCTGATATCTCCTCAGATCCAAAAAAAAAGTTGATTTCATCTTCTCGTTGGCTGACCTACTTGTGACTTTGAATTTTCTCAGCGCGTTCACAACTCTGCCCCCCCCCCCCCCTCCTCCTTCCCGTACATCACACCACATCACGTTCACGTACGTTCCAGCCTCATATAGACACTGAATCATTAGCTCGCCGTTAATTAATTAGCGCATACGCCAATAAAATGACAATTACAGCGAGTACACAAGTGAACATTGCTCGTGTCACCGAATGCGACTTCAGGTGTTTAATGATCGCACGCGGCCCATCAAAGGGCTGACATAGACACCGAAAGGTAATTAGGTAGATACAGAGCGAGATTACGATGATCATTAATCATTAGGAGGATCAAATGCAGAAAAACTGTGTGATCTGATATTGTTTTTGAAAACATTGGCAGCCATTTGTCTTACAAGGAGTATTAAGGCCTTAATGGCATTTAGTTTGCCAAAGCGCTGTGTATCATAAACATCTCTTATTTATTTACTTTAATGTTTTCTTCATCCTTTGTTATACTTCAGTGATGCTGATCTTTCCCAAAAATGGCAGTGTAGCATACCCCCCCTATGAGGCCCTTTAACCACTTCAATACCGGGCAATTACACCCCCTTCCTGCCCAGGACAGGGGCTGTCGCTGTTTAAATTACAATTGCGCGGTCATGCGCAATTGTTCCCACACTGTAACCAAACAGAATTTTTATCATTTTTTTTCCTACAAATAGAGATTTCTTTTAGTGGTATTTGATCACCTCTGCGGATTTTATTTTTTTGCTAAACAAATAAAAAAAAAAGACTGAAAATGTTGTAAATAAGCAAGTTTTCTCCTTCATTAATGGGCACTGATAAGGCGGCACTGATGAGGTGGCACCAATGAGGTGGCACTGACAATGGGCACTGATATGCGGCACTGATGGATACTAATAAGTTGGCACCAATGAGGTGGAACTGACGGGCACTAACATTGGGCACTGATAGGCGGCACTGATTGGTGGCACTGATATGCAGCACTGATGGGCATTGATACGTGGCACTGATGGGCATTTATGGGTGGCACAGATGGGCACTGATAGGCGACACTGATGGGCACTGAAAGGCTGTAATGATGGATACTTATGGGCGGCACTGATGGCACTTATATGTGGCACTGATATGTAGCACTTATAGATGGCACTGATAGGCATCCCTGGTGCCACTGCCACTGGTAGGCATTGGGGATGGGCACTTATTGGCAGCTGCCTGGGCACAGATTAGCATTTCCCTGGTGGTCTAGGGGCGGCATACCTGGTGGTACAGGGTAGTGGCCATCCCTGGTGGTCCCGGTGGAATCCTGGTGGTCCTGGGTAGCGGCACTGATATGCAGCACTGATGGGCACTCATGGGTGGCACTGGTGGGCACAGAAAGGATGCAATGATGGGTACTTATGGGTGGCACTGATAGGCGGCACTGCTGGGCACTGATATGCGGCACTGATAGATGGCACTGATAGGCATCCTTGCTGGCACTGGTAGGCATTGGGGATGGGCACTGATTGTCAGCTGCCTGGGCACAGATTAGCATTTTCCTGGTGGTCTAGGGTAGCATACCTGGTGGTCCAGTGTGGTGGCCATCCCATGTGGTCCCGGCGGAATCCTGGTGGTCCTGGGCGGGCATCCAAGGGGGGCTGCTCTGATAAACAATCAGCACAGAAGCCCCCTGTCAGGAGAGCAGCCGATCGGCTCTCTTCTACTGTCAGACGCGAGTGAGGAAAAGCCGATCAACGGCTCTTCCTGTTTTCATCGTGATCAGCTGTGATTGGACACGGCTGATCACATGGTAAAGAGCCTCCGTGTGAATGGGTTTTTACTTTTCATTAGAGAGGATCCTGCGATCATCCACCACTGTTGTCTTCTGTGGACGTTCAGGCCTTTTTATGCTGCTAAACTCACCAGTGCCTTCTTCTTTCCTCAGAATGTACCAAAAAGTTAAATCGGCCACTCCTAATGTTGCTGCTATTTCTCTGATAGATTTGTTTTGTTTTTAAAGCTTTACAATGGTCTGCTTCACTTGCATGGACAGCTCCTTTTGAACTCATGATGTAGGTTCACAGCAATAGATTCCAAATGCAAATACCACACTTGGAATCAACTCCAGACCCTTTACCTGTGTAAGTGATAAAGAAATAACGAAGGAGAACCCACAACCTGGCCATGAAACAGCTTTTGATTCAATTATCTAATTACTTTTGGTCCCTTGGGGGAAAAAAAGGGAGGGGGATTGTGGCTATTCTTAAGAGCTGTAATTCCTAAACCCTTCCTCAACTTGAGAGTAGAGTAGGCACTTTCAGCCCACATTGTATAACTATAGCTTGAAAAAGTTTTAGTAAATACCTGAAAAAAGTAAGTAGTGTTTGTGTCCAAATATTTATGGACCTAACTGTATATACTATATATATAAATACACACAATTTATATATATTAATAAATATGCAACATAATTTATATTGATTTTTATAAATCAGATTTAGAAACTTGGTTGTCCATTAAAAATAAATAAAAAATAAGCGAATCCAAGGTACAATTCTATTGTTTGTACACTTGTAATTTAAATTATATACATTTTTGTATACATCTATCTATATATATATACATATACAAAAATGTACGGCATATCATTTAAATTACAAGTGCACAAACAATAGAACTTTACCTTGGATTCGCTTATTTTTTTTTTATGGACAACCAAGTTTCTAAATCTGAAAATTCTAAGGACAGAAGGTATTATTTTCTATGTGTGAAGTTCCTTCTAATTGTTTACCTGCAGCTCGGCATTACCTGCGGATCACAATACAAATGAATAATAATTAGAGACGGATAAAGGCAGAGGATTTGTCACGGCTGTGCACGGTAGCGATAGCCACGCTGTGTTAGCGGTGCAGAAAGAATGTGGGAGCTCGGCGCATAGCGATATCCTCTAATTGCATTTACATTTGTGATTACAAATAAATATTGTGACTTTGCTGAGCGGTTTCATGGAAAGAGGAGATCGGGGGGTTGGCTGGTGGAGAGTGTCGCTAAGGAAAAAATCTATTCACGTTACAACAATAACTGTCAAATTCGTGGATTTTCTTCCTTCATAACCTAACCATATCATTCTCATCCAGAGTTCCACAGACCCTAAGGGTTCCTACAGAGGTGCATAGGGGTTCCCTGCGCTGTGACTATATGATGTCTCATCTGATGGTGCCTGCATAGCTCCAGGGTCAACGTCACTTGGTGAACAGTTACGATATTAACTGTCAAACTTTGGATTTCCTTCTTTCTAAACCCAACCCAGCCATTCTAATCCATGGTTCCACAGAACCATAGGGTTCCTCTACAGGTTTCATTTGGGATCCATGACTATATGATGATCCATATGATGGTGCCTGCATAGCTCCAGGGTCAACATCACTTGGTGAACAGTTACGATATTAACTGTCAAACTTTGGATTTTCTTCTTTATAAACCCAACCCAGCCATTCTAATCCAGGGTTCCACAGAACCATAGGGTTCTTCTACAACAGGGGTCTACATACTTTCAAAACAAAAGGCCGGTTTACCATCCTTCAGACTATAGGAGGGCCGGATTGATGGCCAGTGGAAGTGGACATTTTTCTGGCATCAGTAGGAGTAAACATCACCACATTTGGTATTAGGTTGGGAGGAATAGTGCCCCATCTTTGGTAATGTAGGGAGTAATTGTGCTCCATTATTGGTGTCAGTAGAAGAAATAGTGCCCCATAAGTGCCCGTGTTAGAGGTCAGAATAGTGTCTCATATCAGTGGGAGGATTAGTGCCCCAAGGGCCGGATAAAGGCTAAGAAAGGGTCGCATCTGGCCCCCGGGCCGCAGTTTGGAGACCCCTGCTACAGGTTTCTATGGGATTCTTAAGTTATGACTATATGATGGTCCATGTGATGGTGCCTGCATAGCTCCAGGGTCAACATCACTAGGTAAACAGTTACAATGATGAGAGTCAAATTTTGGATTTCCTTCCTTCATAATCTAACCCAGCCATTCTCATACAGGGTTCCGCAGAACCATAAGGTTCTTCCAGAGGTTTCTATGGGATCCTCAAGCTATGACTATATGATGGCCCATCTGTCCATGTGATGGTGCCTGCATAGCTTCAGGGTAGACAATTACAATTCAGGGCTTCACTAACCCTCATGTACACTGCTGCTGGTAAACGGACGTTTAGGAGCAGTTGGGCATTTTTTTTTCAACTCCTGAACTCTCCTCTATGTTATCTTATCAGTACATGTACACAGGGTCGTTGATAGTTGTTTCTAGGCAGTTGAGTTTAGAGGCTTTTTCTTGAACCCCAAAAAATGCGTTCAGAGTTTGTGTTTAGAAGCAGTTGAAGCACCAAACACGGCTAAACGTGGCAATTCGCGTTTAGCAGCGTTTCGTCTTAACAAAATTATTTTTTCCCCAAATGCTTCTTGACGCAAACGCGTCTAAACGCGGCTAAATGTGGCATCTAAACACGGCTAAACGCGGCTAGCTGTCCAGTTAAAGTGGAGGTCCACACAAAAATGGAAAATCCTGTTTTCGGGAACCCTCCGCCTCATGTGCCACATTTGGCACCTTTCAGGGGGGAAGGGGTGCAGATACCTGTATAATACAGTTATTTGCACCCACTTCCGGGCATAGATATCTGCGGGAGTTACGCAACTTACTGGGAACTTATACCAATAAACCCAGATTGTTATTGGGCTGGCGTTCATCCGCACCCCCGTCCTGACAGTTGCCTCATCTACCCTCTTCACGGAATCATTCTAATTGAGTAAATACAATTTATGACCATACTTATCTCTATCCTATACCCCTGACGAAGGTGTTAAACTGGAAACGCGTTGGGTATTGGGGATTGCCATCTACTTGAGAGTAACTTTTTTTTTTTTATGAATTGTTGCACTTTGTTTTTTGTTGCTTTGTTGCATGTTGCATGTTGCATGTCCAAGGACCCACTCCACCGCCGTCCCATAACAAGCCTCAATGTACTCTCAAAGGTAATGGAGAAAGTAGTGGTACAACAGCTGCAACAGCATCTTGATACCCACAAACTACTCGACCCATTGCAATCAGGGTTCCGTCCCGGACACGGGACTGAAACCGCGCTGCTCAAAGTATGGGACGATGTTCTCGAGGCCGCAGACGAGGGAGAATCTTGTCTTCTAGTTCTGTTGGACCTTAGTGCAGCTTTCGACACTGTAGACCACAAACTGTTACTGACGCGACTTGCTGAAGTAGCCAGAGTCGCAGAAGGCGATTTATCTTGGTTCTCCTCTTTTTTGGAAAACCGATCGCAAACAGTGAAATTAGGACCCTTCACATCTGAGAAACGCACAGTAACATGCGGAGTCCCTCAAGGATCGCCTCTGTCACCAGTGCTGTTTAACATTTATCTTCGTCCTCTTTTTGAGATTATCAACAGCCAAAACCTGCTCTACCACTCATACGCAGACGACACGCAACTTTATTTCCGCATTTGCAACAGAAAGGATCACCACCTCAATCTAGAGACATGCCTCTCTTTGATAGAGGACTGGATGACAAAGAGTTATCTTAAACTCAATGGAGCGAAAACAGAACTTCTTCTGTTTCACGCCAAGCAAAGGAATCAACCTGCAACAACCTGGACACCCCCGCCCATTCTGGGCAAAATCATCACCCCTAGCGCCAAAGTCAAAAGTCTTGGGGTCATCTTTGACTCCTTTATGACAATGGACGCACAAATAGGGTCAGTAGTCAGCGGATCTCACCATCTGTTGCGCCTACTACGCAGACTTACCCCTTTCATCCCCAAAGAAGACTTAGCGGTCGTGGTGGGAGCAATTGTCAACTCCAGATTGGACTATGCAAATGCCCTTTACCTCGGACTCCCCAAGTACCAAATCGCTCGTCTGCAAGTCGTTCAAAATACGGCCGCCAGACTTGTGACTGGAAAAAAACCCTGGGAATCAATCTCACCTTCACTGAGATCCCTTCACTGGCTACCAGTTAAAGACAGGATTGCTTTTAAAGCACTCTGTCTAACGCATAGATGTGTCCATGGGAATGCCCCCCAATATCTATGCGATAAAATAAAAGCTCACAATCCCAATCGCATCTTGCGATCCACCAATCAGAACCTACTACAGATCCCAAAAGCCAACTACAAGTCCAAAGGAGAAAGAAGATTCGCCGTCCAAGGTCCCAGACTATGGAACGCTTTACCAACCAGCATTCGGTTGGAGGCGAATCACTTAGCATTCAGGAGAAAGATCAAGACTCATCTCTTTTGATATCAAAGGAGACAGGAACAACAAGCGCCCAGAGGCGATTCAGTTCGCATGTGCCGCGCTCTATAAGTTTTTCATTCATTCATGTACACCCTGTTAAACACTTGACGTTTCTTAACATTGGTCATTCTGTTTGATGTGAAATGTCTTTTATGTAACAATAAAATCAGTTTTCTACATATACCAGTGTTTGTGGCCTTTAAAGTCCCATTGAAGGGGGATTTTTCCATTTGTTCTAATTGTGGAATTCAAAACACTGGCATGGCCATCCAACAAACGTTTTTCAAGGGTTTTCCTACGAAATTTGTTGACTCCATAATGGTGCAATCGGATGCTCCGGTGAACAATTTTTTAAAATTTCCATATGAGCATTTGCATTAAATTCTGCCGCCCAACTTAAGCCTCAAGGGCCGACATCATGATACTCTTGTAGCAATTTTATTCTCACAATGGGTGATATCTGACGACAATTAGACTCCCTTCTTAGTAGTCCTTTTCTACATCAGTGAACACGTTCAGCTTCAAAGCCCCCAGGACTAGTAGGCCAAACATGACTAAAAAGATGGTTTCCCCCATGACAGCTTAAGTCTTATTAAGTATACCTGAAAAGAAAAAAAAAATAACTCTACATACAAGATAATGTATACAAAATTCAGAAGTAGCTATCATGCATCCTAATGGAGGGAGCAGCGGAGCAGCACTTCTCCGGCAGGAACACGAGAGGCGTATGGTAATAAGGCTGGAGATATTTGTCTCCTGTTGCCCGTTTCGAGAAGGATTCCCACCGACAACTCCGGTTATTAATGAGAGGCAAAGCCTGTAAATTCTAAACTAATGTGCAATCTCTATTTTCAAAAGCAGCTGTCAAGATTCACCCCTCTCCATTCCACTGGTCCCCCTGCAAAAGGCTGCTCCAAATTATATGAATGTGTAATGAAGTGGAGCAAATGTTCTCGTCTTGTCAGAGACCCGTCCTTTTTGTCACTTTTTTTTTTTCCTCCGAGCCTTCTCCTCCCTCTTTGTTCATTGCTTTCACGCTCTCTTTAGATGTAAAGAACCTGGCGTCGAGTGCCCGTCAGATTTAACAAGTTAATCATGGGCCTGCCAATGGCCGCATCAGCTCGTCACACTATGCAATGAGCGTACTTTTTATTTTCAGAGACAAGGAGACACTTTCGCCATAAATTCCAAAGTTGAGTTAATTTTTTTTTATTTTTGAGTTACATTCCGAATTTATATAGAAAGAAAAAAAATATCAAAATACACTCCTATAGGGCTACCCAAAACTTGGAGTTAGCTTGGAAATGTAGGTAACAATTAAGAGAAAAATCAGGACATTTTACCCAAATTTTACCAATTTTGTCCATTAGTCCATGAAAAAGTGCAAATAAGATGTTTTTTGGTGGCTTTTGGTGGTTCCGAAGGTTATAGAAGCTCCTTCTAATTATCCCAAACCTGTTCTTGTGCCAAAAATGCCTAGGAAGTTGGGAACATGATTTTGAATATTAATGGACACTGGACAGACTAACCCTAAATCTAACACTAGCCCAATATTTTGTTTGAACTGCGAAGCCCATGTACTATAATCACATGGTCCATTACCTTGATGAGAGCAGGGGTCAGCAGCTCATCGGCCCAACCTCTGAAAGACCTAAGTCAGCCTACATTTAGGCAAAGTAGATTTGTTGTGCTAGCAAGGAAGAGAAATGTGGATATCTTTTAATTTTAGGAAATTGTTGGACCTGTGGATTGAACTGGAAAGGGCATCATTAAAGAAGTATCGTCTCTTTTGCCAAATAGGGCTCACAGTGTTGTCAGATTGCCCATTGAGCCTTGCCACCCCCAGCTGCCCATTGAGCTTTGCCACCTTCAGCTACCTATTGAGCCTTGCCAACCCCAGCTGCCCATTGAGCCTTGCCACTCCCCGCTGCCCATTAAGCTTTGCCACCCCCAGCTGCCCATTGAGCCTTGCAACCGCTAGCTGCATATTGAGCTGCCTTGCCAACTCTAGCTGCCTATTGAGCCTTGCCACCTTCAGCTACCTATTGAGCCTTGCCACTCCCAGCTGCCCATTGAGCCTTGCAACCGCTAGCTGCATATTGAGCTGCCTTGCCAACTCCAGCTGCATATTGAGCTGCCTTGCCAACTCCAGCTGCCTATTGAGCCTTGCCAATCCAAGCTGCCCATTGAGCCTTGCCACTCCCAGCTGCCCATTAAGCCTTGCCACCTTCAGCTACCTATTGAGCCTTGCCAACCCCAGCTGCCCATTGAGCCTTGCCACTCCCAGCTGCCCATTATGCCTTGCCACCCCCAGCCGCCCATTGAGCCTTGCAACCACTAGCTGCATATTGAACTGCCTTGCCAACTCCAGCTGCCTATTGAGCCTTGCCAACCCAAGCTGCGTATTGAGTCTTGCCACCTTCAGCTTCCTATTGAGCCTTCCCACTCCCAGCTGCCCAATGAGCCTTGTCACCTACATCTGCATATTGAGCCTTTCCAAATTCAGCTGCCTATTGAGCCTTGCCAATCCCAGCTGCCCATTGAGCCTTGCCACCCCCAGCTGCCCATTGAGCCTTGCCACCTCCAGCTGCCCATTGAGCCTTTCCAAACCCCAGCTGCCCATTGAGCCTTGTCACCTCCAGCTGCATATTGAGCCGCCTTGCCAACTCCAGCTGCCTATTGAGCCTGGCCAACCCTAGATGCCCATTGAGCCTTGCCACCTTCAGCTGCCTATTGAGCCTTGTCAACCTAAGCTTGTCATTTCCAGCTGTAAATTGAGGCTTACAACCCCCAGGTGCCTAGGGAGTAGTGTTGAGCAGAATATGCCATATTCGATTTCGCGATATATCTCGAATATATAGTCGAATATTCGAGATATATTCGCTAAATACGAATATTCGTGATATTTTTTGGAAATTAAATTATTGCGAATTTTCGCTATTGCGATTTTTCGCTATTGCGATTTTTCGCTATTGCGAATATTCGAGAAATGCGGAATGGAGCACTCTGATTGGCTCAGAATATTCGTGATATTTTATAATACAAAATAATTGCGAATATTCGAGAAATGCGGAATGGAGCACTCTGATTGGCTCAGAATATTCGTGATATATTACAATACAAAATAATTGCGAATATTCGAGAAATGCGGAAGGAGCACTCTGATTGGCTAAGAATATTCGTGATATATTACAATATAAAATAATTGCGAATATTCGAGAAATGCGGAAGGAGCACTCTGATTGGCTCAGAATATTCGTGATATTTTATAATACAAAATAATTGCGAATATTCGAGAAATGCGGAATGGAGCACTCTGATTGGCTCAGAATATTCGTGATATATTACAATATAAAATAATTGCGAATATTCGAGAAATGCGGAAGGAGCACTCTGATTGGCTCAGAATATTCGTGATATATTACAATACACAATAATTGCGAATATTCGGCAAATGCGGAAGGAGCACTCTGATTGGCTCAGAATATTCGTGATATATTACAATATAAAATAATTGCGAATATTCGAGAAATGCGGAATGGAGCACTCTGATTGGCTCAGAATATTCGTGATATATTACAATATAAAATAATTGCGAATATTCGAGAAATGCGGAATGGAGCACTCTGATTGGCTCAGAATATTCGTGATATTTTATAATACAAAATAATTGCGAATATTCGAGAAATGCGGAATGGAGCACTCTGATTGGCTCAGAATATTCGTGATATATTACAATACAAAATAATTGCGAATATTCGAGAAATGCGGAAGGAGCACTCTGATTGGCTAAGAATATTCGTGATATATTACAATATAAAATAATTGCGAATATTCGAGAAATGCGGAAGGAGCACTCTGATTGGCTCAGAATATTCGTGATATTTTATAATACAAAATAATTGCGAATATTCGAGAAATGCGGAATGGAGCACTCTGATTGGCTCAGAATATTCGTGATATATTACAATATAAAATAATTGCGAATATTCGAGAAATGCGGAAGGAGCACTCTGATTGGCTCAGAATATTCGTGATATATTACAATACACAATAATTGCGAATATTCGGCAAATGCGGAAGGAGCACTCTGATTGGCTCAGAATATTCGTGATATATTACAATATAAAATAATTGCGAATATTCGAGAAATGCGGAATGGAGCACTCTGATTGGCTCAGAATATTCGTGATATATTACAATATAAAATAATTGCGAATATTCGAGAAATGCGGAATGGAGCACTCTGATTGGCTCAGAATATTCGTGATATATTACAATATAAAATAATCGCGCGATATCGCTATTGCCGAATAATCGCATTGCGATTTTTCGGCAATATAAAATGAGCGCTGCAGCTACTCGGCCCAAGGTCTCTAATCATACCAGCAATGCTTTTAGACGTCGATGGGGATCTCTAGGATGTGATCTGTTCTAAAAAAAAAAATTGAAAAAATTCGAATATTCGAAATAGCGAATATTCGCCGCGATATTCGTGTTATTCGCGAATACTCGAATATGCAATATTTGTAGCGAATATTCGCAATGCGAATATTCGTGAGCAACACTACTAGGGAGTCTTGCCACCCCCAGCTGAAGCATTCCAGTGTGTTTAGGCTTCAGTGTTGTCTTTTGTCAGAGCTTAGACAGAGGGTTGATAAAACTCCACCTCCCATATGTGACAGTCTACAGGGCTGTTAAATGGCCACTCAGGCCCAAGTACTGTTGCATGGGGAAGGCCTTGTTCTTCCTCATATATGAAAGCCCCACTCCTTTAACAAAAGCTCTGGCAGTGGGGTGAGCTACACTGGCAGTGTAGCTCAGTAAGTATACTTGCATGTCAGGGTGGGCTATCTCCAGCAGTCTTTCTCAACCTTTTTACCCTAGAGCAAGGGTCTCCAAACTGTAGCCTGAGGGCCAGATGTGGCCCTTTGCTAGCCTTTATCTGGCCCTTGGGGCTCTATTCCTCCCACTGATATGAAGCACTATTCCTCCCACTGACACCAACAAGGTGGCACTATTTCTTCCACTGATACCAATGATGGGATACAATTACTCCTAATAGGGGCACTCCTCCTACTGACCACAAACTTTGAGGCCATATTTATTCTCACCAATGCTGGGCCCAGGGCATTTTCTGCCCCCGCTGGCCACAATCCGGCCCTCCTAAAGTCTGAAGGACAATAAACTGGCCCTTTGTTGAAAACGTTTGGAGACCCCTGCCCTAGAGGGACGAGGATCACGTGAACGTTATGTACCAGGAAATACCTGCACTACATAAATAAATCTCAAAAAGCCATTTTGAGGATTTCACAAACAATGAATTTTTATGGACCTCAAAGGTTGATGTCGGCTGACTGTAAGTGATAATAGTTTTCCAGCCGTAATTAGCAATCTTCATTATGTTTCCAATGATATTAGTCTTAGCGTGTTAGCGCTGGTATTTTTTCTCGCTCTAGAGATGCGCCTTGTGCCAGCAAGCACACCCACTTTGGCACCTGATCTTGGGCAGCAGATTCAGCGTTATAAATAGACTGACAAACACTCCACTGTGAAAGAACCCAGCATGTGGCAGCGAAAATTTTAATGGACCATAAATTCCCTCTGCTTGTGAGATACCATATGGTCCCCTCATTGGGGCTCCTGGGATTTCCCTGGTGTTTTGTTCAAAGTTTCTACTAGAAAGTTTCACTTTCTTGTTTTGCCAGCAAAAGCCAGAATCTCCACCTTACTTAAAACAACTTTATTGAATGAAAGAAGAAATTACAATGGTTTGAGGTCAATATTTTTTTTTTGTAGGTATTTTTTTTTTTAAATGTATTCATTTTATTTATTAAAGATTTATATATAAAAAAAATATATATTTATTTATTTTTTTTGTTTTTTTTGTTTGATGTCACAATGTAGAGAATACGATGTCCTATCATCTGTGCCAAGTCTTGCCACACAGAGTTAATTCAGCACTGAGCAATCCTCTTTTTATTGTTCAGTGAAATAAAACAGACTTCCAGATAAAGACGAAAGTCCTTGCTTGAGTGACAGGTTATTTACATATCTCGTGCACTAGCTTGCAGACATGCACAGCTTCTGTAAAGTGCACAATTCACATCCCCCTCCCCTCTCCTCCTCTCCTCTTCCCTCCAGCTCTCGCAGGATTGTCTGTCTTTCCTGTGTTTTGATTAAATGTTTTCAAAATATGGGGTGATCCACAGTTCAGTGTGAACAGCCATCAGAATATACATAGACAAGAAGCTGTGCACGTCTGCAAGCTAGTGCACGAAATAGTTTAAACAAACCTTTCCCCATTCTTCCTAGTGTGACTGCCACTGATCGTCTGTTCCCTATCATAGGGAATGACGATCAGTGATGTCACACGCCAAGCCACACCCCTACACAGTAGTAATCACTCCTTAGGAAACACTTAACCCCTTCAGCGCCCCCTACAGGTTAACCACTTCACTGCCAGTGTCATTTTCACAGTATCAGTGCATTTTTATAGCACTTTTTGCTGTAAAAATGACAATGGTCCCAAAATAGTGTCAAAAGTGTCCAATGTTTCCTCCATAATGTCGCAGTCATGATAAAAATCACTGATCGCCCCCATAACTAATAAAAAAAAAATATTAATAAAAATGCCGTAAAACTATCCCCTATTTTGTAGATGCTATAACTTTTGTGCAAACCAATCAATTTTTACCAAAATATGTAGAAGAATACGTATCGGACTAAACTTTTTTTTATACATATATATATATATATGTATTTTTTTTTCTGGGGGATATTTATTATAGCAAAAACTAAAAAATATTGCATTTTTTTTTAAATTGTTGCTCTATTTTTCTTTATATACAAGAAAAGTAGTGAAGTCCCTGGCCTTCTTTCACTATCTCGGCGCTCAACAGCTGATAGGTAATTAAAATAGCTTAATTTCACTAATCACCATAAATATTATCCTAAAAATGATGTATGTAGTGAAAAATAACAATGATATGGTAAACAATTAAATTAAATTAAAATAGGTTAAAAAATATAATATATAAAATCAACCTCAAAATTTCAGCAGCCGCTTAAAATTATAAACATATAAATCAAAGATAGTAAACATCAAGTCCATTCCAGTCTTGTAAATCACTAAAAGCAGCGCTAAATCATCACTCTCATCCGACTGATGGATCATTTCCTACGAACAGTTCATAAGAAGTAAGGAAGACAAGCAAAGCGAATCACCCTGTGATCAATGTAGGTACAGAAGTTTTTTCTTCACTCCAAAATAGCATCCACCATATATCACAAGCCCCCTTTCGGGTATGTACTCACCAGAAAGCTGAGTATAGTAGGCACTTCATGCAGGTGTCTTTAATCAGCTCCAGGATCACGCTCCGTTTGATCTCCACAAATGGTGCTGTAAATATCCACACTTGTCCGGGTTCATAAAAAATAAAAAGGCTCACAATAGTGTAATCCCGTCTCTTTTCATTTATTAAAAACTCTCTTGCCACAGTGTATAGTATATACAGTCCCAAATGATTGGAATTACTTTAAATAATCATTAAATGGACGCCCCGTCCATCCTATTACACACACTCACAAAGCTGACTTCAATAGAGTTTACTGCGTCCACCGCAGACACTCTCAGCGTTACTTCTCTCTGTGTGTGAATCAGATGGAGCGCAGATGGAGCGCACAGCGTCACTAGGTTACTTCCTGATGCCGTGAGGTTATCCCTGACGTTTCGTCTTACGACTTCTTCTGAGGGTTTCTCAGAAGAAGTCGTAAGACGAAACGTCAGGGATAACCTCACGGCATCAGGAAGTAACCTAGGAAGTAACCTAGTGACGCTGTGCGCTCCATCTGCGCTCCATCTGATTCACACACAGAGAAATGAAAAGAGACGGGATTACACTATTGTGAGCCTTTTTATTTTTTATGAACCCGGACAAGTGTGGATATTTACAGCACCATTTGTGGAGATCAAACGGAGCGTGATCCTGGAGCTGATTAAAGACACCTGCATGAAGTGCCTACTATACTCAGCTTTCTGGTGAGTACATACCCGAAAGGGGGCTTGTGATATATGGTGGATGCTATTTTGGAGTGAAGAAAAAACTTCTGTACCTACATTGATCACAGGGTGATTCGCTTTGCTTGTCTTCCTTACTTCTTATGAACTGTTCGTAGGAAATGATCCATCAGTCGGATGAGAGTGATGATTTAGCGCTGCTTTTAGTGATTTACAAGACTGGAATGGACTTGATGTTTACTATCTTTGATTTATATTTTTCTTTATAGCGCAAAAAATAAAAACCACAGAGGTGATCAAATACCACCAAAAGAAAGTTCAAATTTTAGGAAAAAAAGGCGTCAATTTTGTTTGGGAGCCACGTCGCACGGCCGCGCAATTGTTAGTTAAAGCGACGCAGTGCAGAATTCGCAAAAAGGAGCCTGGTCCTTTAGCTACAAAATAGTCCGGGTCTTAAGTGGATAAAGGAACCTAGAACCTAAAAAAAAAAAAAATGAACATTTACAACCCCTTTAAGACCCTACTCCACCCAAAACTTAAAAGAAAACCTTGGCTTTGGATACAATTTCAGTGAATCAGCGTGGAAGGAAAACTCAGCCTAAGGTGTGGACAGAATAAAGACCAAATAAAGCAATCTATTTATTAATGCTCAGCCACGGATATATTTTCTCCGCCAAGATAACACCTAAATGAAAGATTTGTTTACACAGATCTGTGCCGAGAAACAAACCTAATGAACTGAGCGGGAGTATGATCACGGCAGACTGATCGACTAAATAAAAATGTCCTACTGGTGCTTTCTTTCAGTTGGGTGTAAAAGATTCACATCTGCATGGAAAGATGAAAAAAAAAACTCAACGACTGTTCATAAATATTGTCCAGGGTACAGATCATGCTGCAAATGTATTATTTTACCCTGTGTAGCACTACCCTCGAAGGAGCTGCTGGTCTAGATTTGGGTCTGCACGTTACCTTACCATTCGGCTTCCTCCTGTCAGGTCACCTGTGGCCAGATGACAGATGCACCCCGTTGGAATAAGGAGTGCACCATAAGGTAGTGAACCCTATGAACCCGGATGGACCACAGAGTGGATATGGAGGACATGTTCACTGGAGCACAGTGATCCCACAGGAAGCTTGAGCCCAAGATTCACCAGGGCACGGAGTCTAAGGCCCCATACACACGATCGGACATATCCGATGAAAACGGTCCGCGGACCATTTCCATCGGATATGTCCGATCGGGAGTTTGATCCGATGGCGTGTACACACCATCGGATCAAATTCCCCGCCGCCGGACGGCGCGGTGACGCGGCGGTGACGTTGACGCCGCCGCGTCACCGCCACGTCACCGCACCAGGAAGTAAAACACTTCCGCGCATGCGCCGAATCCATTCGGCAGCGGCGCGGCGGCGGTGGGGGACGACATGTCTGCTGGTAAGTGTACTAACCAGCAGACATGTCGGGCGGACAGATCCCCACCGGATAGATTTCAAAGCTTGCTTTGAAATCTGTCGGGTGGAGAAATCTGTCCGCTAGCCCATACACACGAGTGGAGATGTCTGCTGAAACGGTCCATCGGACCGTTTTCAGCGGACATATCCCCTTGTGTGTACGCGGCCTAAGATCCAGCTGGTATTCACCAGAGCCTCTAGTGGTGAGAATGGCCTCAGCTGCAACTGAATCCAGGTCACAGCCCCCGGAGTCCCCTAGGTCACTCTCTGTAGGGAGAGAGGGGAAGCAGCCACTCAGGACACAAGAGATAGTGAGGGGTAAGCCAAGGTCAGGCGACAAGCAGACAAGGATAAACAGGGGACAGGCCAAGGGTCAGGGTCACAGGCAGTAGTCGGGTACAAGCCAATATTGGTACACAGAGAAAAACGTGGCACACGACAAGCAGGAACCCAAACACACAATGCTTAACAAACAATGTTGATCAGCAAGGCAGACCTGCAGTGCACTGGTTAATAAAGAGTTCCTGATATGGCCAGGGGTCGAGCCATACAGGAAGGGAGAGATGATAAAATCAGCCAGGTGAGAGGGTCTGGCCTCTAAGGTGAACACATGGAGAGGAAGGTAAGCTGCCAGACATTACTGCATATCCAGGACACCTCCCTTAGGACGAACACACAGGATCACTTTCAAAGTGCAGGCCCCAGTCAGCACAACTGGGCCTGCGTGGCAGGGATGCAGCCTCGGGCCAACGTGGCCCGCGGCTGAAAATCGACCATCGCATACCTCAAACCAGGAGGGCCACGAGGCAAAGAGACCCAAAAAATAGCGTCTGCCCCCTTTAGACAACATGCCTAGCAGGGAGACCACTCCCACTGGGCTGTTCCTGGGGGGAAAGCACACAATATACTTTGGCGTGCTTGTATTTCAACATTGGCCTGGGGTGGTAACGCCACCAGCTCAGACATCACTAAATTTAAACATAGCGCCTGGTCATTAGGAGCAGGGCGCTACATATGCAAATGCAGAGGCGGCTCTAGGCTTTGTGAGGCCTTAGGCAAAACTTAACATGGGGCACCACTCACACCCAAGATCCGAAAAAAAATTATTCAAGGACAAGAGCCTCTTCCCCAAAACTCTGGCCAGTGGTTGTGGAGGTCTGCCAGTAGGGGGCTTATCGGAACCTGGAAGCCCCCATTAACAAGGTGGCCCCCAGATCCTGCTCTTTAATAACTACGGGCGGGGGTCATCCCGGTGATGTCACCCGGTGAACCAGCCCCCTTGTGACATCATTGACTGTAGGCATGCTGGGTCATTGACGCCACAAGTGGTGGTGTCACCATTATTCACTGGTTGTTAGGGACGCTGGCGGCCTCGCTCCTGAGTCAGGACTCTTAACGCTGCCTGAGCACAGCAGCATTAAGGTCCCCTGTCCCTAAAAACTGGGGTAATGCATTGGGTAAGGTAGACGGCTGCGAGGCCCCTGTGAGTGTGAGGCCTTAGGCGACCGCCTAATTTAAGAGCCGCCTATGTGCAAATGGCAAGAATGATTAAAAAATTTGGACAGTAAAATACAGCTATTGTTTTGTAGTTAATAAAGCATTGATGCCATTAAGTAATATGCGGTGTCCAAAGTAGGTAAACACTGGGCTAGAAGTGCAGGGTTACATTGGCTTTGGATTTTGAGGGCCCTGGAAATACATTGACCTCAATTTAGTCTGTGTCGGATATTATATTATTCAATTGCAACATATAACTGACAGCGTTCAATCATTTCTTTCTGGCAAATCTGCATACTCCCCTTTCACTCTTTGCATTATTTGGAAAACCACTATTTAATAAAGTCGCAAATTGTTATTCATAAAATTCCTATTAGCAAGTACAGATAATAAGATAAAACCCATATGGTTCAATTTTTCATATAACTAAATTATTCCACAATTTGTTTTTCTTTTCATATTATTCCCATTTAAAATCCATCACGCCCACTCTTTATTCTCAGTGCACTCAGTGAGCACAAATACAATAAGAAACCAAACAGATGAGTTAATTACTCAAAAAGTTTAAGATGTTTGGAAAAGTGGAATGTTAAGCATACTGCATACTGACAGGGTAGAACGATAGCCAATGGCTCCTGCCGCTGTCAATCAAATCCTGTGACAACGGTCATGGGGGGGGTGGGGCTTTCTGCGTCTATGAACATGGGCAGCATGGCCCAGTATTGACCCCACAGGTTTGCCACAGTAGGAAGCGGCTTCTAATGGTGGCACACCAAGAAGAGGAGAAGCCAGGAGCACAGGTGGGGGACCCGAGAAGAGGAGGATTGGGACTGCTCTGTGCAATTGTTTTGCACAGAGCATCGGTCACTCCAGGTTCCTCCTTTTCTCAGTGTGCCACCATAGGAAGTAGCGCCAGAGGGGGAGACTAGAAGTCCTCTAGAAGTGTGACCATTCATCCAGAAGGGCATTTGTGAGGTCAGGCACTGATGTGGAGAAGAAGGCCAGGCTCGCAGTCTCCATTCTAAGTCATCCCAAAGGTGTTCTATTGGGTTGGGGTCAAAACTCTGTGCAGGCCAGTCAAGTTCCTCCAGCCCAAACTTGGACTGGTGTTCCGACAATGTGCAGGCCAGTCAAGTTCCTCCACTCCAAACTTACTCACAGTCTTTATGGACCTTGCTTTGTGCGCTGGTCCAAATCATTTGGTAGAGGGAGTATTATGGCGTTGTTTTTTTTAATTTTTTAATAGGCGTTGACCCAGTTGCGGTGCGTCCATAAAAGGAGCAGGAGCGCCGCCCCCTCTTTCCTGCATCGCTCTACCATCATATGTATGGTCACCGCTGACACCCCCTATTGAGGTGTCCGGACCCTTTTCGGGCGCAGGGCACCTGAATTACAGTGGCTGGGGTGTTTTTTTGGAAGCACCTGATTAGAGCCATAGGCTAGGTGGTATTGGTAAAACCATTAATCTGGAATTGTTCTTGCCATTACCAACCACCTACAAGTCAGCGAGTGACGAAAAAAAGGCTCAGTATCATAATCATGTGCACGTAAAGGCAGGCGTCCCAATACTTTTGGCAATATAATATATTTATTTAAAAGCTGGCGAACAATAAGGTGGTTAGGTGATATTGGTTAAGTCATTAGGGTGGAATAGTTCTTGCCATCACAAACCACCAACAAGTCAGCGAGTGCTGACAAATGCTCAGTATCATATTCATGTGCCTGTAAAGGCAGGCGCCCCAATACTTTTGGAAATATAGTATATTAAAAAGCTTGTGGACAACAAGGTGGTTAGGTGCTATTGGTTAAATCATTAAGCTGGAATAGTTCTTGCCATCACCAACCACCTACAGGTCGAGTGCCGACAACGGTTCAGTATCATAATCATGTGCGCGTAAAGGCAGGTGTCCCAATACTTTTGGCAATATAGTATATAGTATATTAAAAAAGCTTGTGGACAATAAGGTGGTTAGGTGCTATTGGTTAAATAATTAAGCTGAAATAGTTCTTACTAGGGATGAGCTTCGAGTAGAACTCATGTTCGACTTGAACATTGCCTGTTCGCCGAACAGCGAACTATTTGGGGTGTTTGGGGTGTTCGCGGCAAGTTTGTGTGAACTTTAGAACCCTGTTAAAGTCTATTGGACTCAAACGTTTGAAATCTAAAGTGCTAATTTTAAAGGCTAATATGCAAGTTATTCTAATAAAAAGTGTTTGGGGACCTGGATCCTGCCCCAGGGGACATGTATCAATGCAAAACAAAGTTTAAGGGACAGTTCTAAGCACAGGAAACAAGCGCTACTTTACAGGCATACTATACACCCCCCTAGGTACGAAATTTAAAGGAATATTTCAATTTTACTGTTTCACTTTAAGCATTATTAATATCACTTAACCACTTGCTTACTGGGCACATAAACCCCCTTCGTGCCCAGGCGAAATTTCAGCTTCCGGCACTGCGTCGCTTTAACTGACAATTGCGCGGTAGTGCGACGTGGCACCCAAACAAAATTGGTGTCCCTTTTTTCCCCACAAATAGAGCTTTCTTTTGGTGGTATTTGATCGCCCGTGCGGTTTTTATTTTTTGCGTTATAATGAAAAAAAGAGCGACAATTTAAAAATATATATATATTTTTTACTTGTTGCTATAATAAATATCCCATTTTTTTTTTTTTTTATATTTTTTTTTCTCAGTTAAGGTCGATACGTATTCTTCTACGTATTTTTGTAAAAAAAAAAAAAAAAAATCACAATAAGTGACTGCTTTGCGCAAAAGTTATAGCACCTACAAAATAGGGGACATAATTATGATTTTTTTTTTTTATATTTTTTTTTTACAAGTAATGGCGGCGATCTGCGATTTTTATTGGGACTGCGATATTGCGACGGACACATCGGACACTTTTGACACATTTTTGGCGCCATTCACATTTATACAGCGACCAGTGCTATAAAAATGCACTAATTACTGTATAAATGTGACTGGCATTGAAGGGGTTAACACTAGGGGGTGAGGAAGGGGTTAAATGTATTGCCTGGGTGTGTTCTAACTGTATGGGGGGAGGGGGGTGACTGGGGGAGGTGACCGATGCTGTCTCCCTATGTACAAGAGAAACAGCATCTGTCACCTCACTGACAGGACGTGAAGCTCTGTGTTTACACTCAGAGCTCCACGTCCCTGCTGTCTCACAGACGATCGCGTGTACCTGACGGACATCGCGGCCGCCGGGTACACGCATCGGATCCTCGGTGATGCGTCGGGACTGTTTTTCCCCGCCGCGCGCCACCCTGTGGCGCGCGCGGGGAATTACAAGCAAATCACGTCCAAAGACGTCAACCCGGCGCCTCAGGTCTGCGCTGTTCACGTCTTTGGACGTGAAGGAGGATTGAAGTGGTTAATATCTGCTGTTTTTTAAAACTTTTTTTGCATTGATACATGTCCCCTGGGGCAGGACCCGGGTCCCCAAACACTCCCCTGGGGCAGGACCCGGGTCCCCAAACACGTTTTAGGACAATAACTTGCATATTAGCCTTTAAAATTAGTACTTTAGATTTCAAACGTTCGAGTTCCATAGACTTTACCAGGGTTCTAAAGTTCACACAAACTTTTGGTCTGTTCGCAGGTTCAGATGCGAACCAAACCCAGGGGTGTTCGGCTCATCCCTAGTTCTTACCATCAACAACCACCTACAAGTCACCGAGTGCCGACAAAGGCTCAGTATCATATTCATGTGCGTGTAAAGGCAGGCGTCCCAATACTTTTGGCAATATACCAATACTTTTGGTAATATGCAGACCTGTGCATAAGAGGAGAAGAATGGTTCAAATAGGGTGAAAAACAAAAACCAAACAAGAACAAGAACAAGAACAGGCGCGCAACGTGTAGTGTTACAATTTCAGGCGCAGCTGACGCACCCGGAGCAATGTATTTGGGGTAATATGCAATCTTCTTGCGAACGCCAGAAACAGGCGGCTGAGCGGACGGTAATGAATTAAGCCCACGTCTGCAGGAATCACGACTGTTTTATCTGCAAATTACCTGCACATCCAACAATCCCCGGCGAGCGTCGGATAAAACACGGAAGAAGACAGATGGCTAAAGACAGGGACAAGATGCAAGACGAGATCAGTGACGGGACTCGGCGCACATCAAATGGCCCAAACATAAAGAGGCAGATTAGGAATGCAAAGAGAAATATTTGAAAAGGGTCCGCGGGAGCGACACGCGCACATGCCAACCGCAACTTCAAAGATGTCCTTCTTGATGCTACAAACACCAAAGAGATCGGTGACGGAGGAAGACGTGCGCAGGTTGCAAGGGGAGAGCGTAACAAGATCACAGGGAAATACAGCCAGGACCAGAATCTGTTTACTGAGGTGCGGTCACAGCGGGCGACAAACCCCACCTGCCGCTTCACCCTGATTTAACTTGTTAGTTCTGTTTTATGTCAGCAGGTAGAAAAAAAAAAAAAGGACAGGACTTAAAGGAAACTTGTGCTGAGAGAATATGAAAAGAATGTAAAAAAGGGTGAGCATGCTAAAGATAAAACGTGAGCCTAGTAAATCTTTATTGCAAACAGCAAGAGATCACACCTGATTTAACGTTCTATAATAGAGAGGTAACAAAAAAAGGACCCTGATGAAGGGGAGTATTGAGCCCCCGAAACGCTTTGGATTTTTCTTGTGAGCTCCTGTTGTGTTCAATAAACATTTGTTGAACTTCTTTTAATTCTTTGGCTCATTCTTTCCGCATTCTTTAGCCTACTTTGGGTGTAGGTGGGGTCTTAGACTCTGGAGGGACCACACACACTTTGGGTCACAGCACGGTGATGGTTTTATCGTAACAGTTCCTAACACTTACAATGGAAGAACATTGTGTCACACTGGTGAGCAAAATAGTATCAATACAATCCATATAGAATTAGTTATGGCAATATTACCGAAGGACGGCCTTTGCTGGAAGGGTGGTGGTATTCTGGTATACAGTCATGCTGTGTGGGCCCACCAAAGGGATCTACAGAATGTTCTTCGGCCAACCGCAACTTCAAAGATGTCCTTCTTGAGGCTACAAACACCAAAGAGATTGGTGACGGAGGAAGACGTGCGCAGGTTGCAAGGAAAGGGCGATACAAGATCACAGGGAAATACAGCCAGGACCCGAATCTGTTTACTGAGGCTGAAACCAAAGGACAGGACTTAAAGAAAACTTGTGCTGATAGAATATGAAAAGAATATAAAAAAGGTTGAGCACGCCAAAGATAAAACGTGAGCCTAGTTAATATTTTTTTGCAAACAGCAAGAGATCACACCTGATTTAACGTTCTATAATAGAGATGTAACCAACAAAGGACCCTGATGAAGGGGAGTATTGAGCCCCCGAAACGCTTTGGATTTCTCTTGTGAGCTCCTGTTGTGTTCAGTAAACATTTGTTGAACTTGTTTCCTATCTTTGGCTCATTCTTTCTGCATTCTTTAACCTACTTTGGGTGTAGGTGGGGCTTTAAACGGGGTACCTGCTCGGGAGGGACCACTGTAATGGTTTTATTGTAACAGTTCTTAACCAGGGGCGGACTGACCAGTGAGGGCCCCATGCCACTAGGGGGCCCCATCAGGGTTGCCAGGCTCAGTAAAACCAGGGACAGTATGTAAAAATCAGTGTTTTTTTTACATCTGATATGTCCAAAACCGACATGCTTTTGATGTGAAAATCCCAAGATTTTAGCTGCCCCGCCTCTGTACTGCCTCCTGGCTTGGTGGCCATCTGTAAGCCCGGGGGCCCCATAATCTTCTATTGCCCGGGGGCCCCATGAGTTGTCAGTCCTGCCCTGTTCCTAACACTTACAATGGAAGAACACTGTGGCACACTGGTGAGCAAAATAGTATCAATACAATCCACATTAGTATAAGTTACGGCAATATTACAGAAGGACGGTCTTTGCTGGATGGGTGGTGGTATTCTGGTATACAGTCATGCTGTGTGGACCCACCAAAGGGATCTACAGAAGGTTCTTCGGCCAACCGCAACTTCAAAGATGTCCTTCTTGATGCTACAAACACCAAAGAGATCAGTGACGGAGGGAGACGTGCGAAAGTTGCAAGGGAAGGGCGATAAAAGATCACAGGGAAATACAGCCAGGACCCGAATCTGTTTACTGAGGCTGAAACCAAAGGACACAGGACTTAAAGGAATCTTGTGCTGAGAGAATATTAAAGTAAACATTTGTTGGACTTGTTTTATATCTTTGGCTCATTCTTTCTGCATTCTTTAGCCTACTTTGGGTGTAGGTGGGGCCTTAGACGAGGTACCTGCTTGGGAGGGACCACACACAAACACGTTGGGTCATAGCACTGTAATGGTTTTATTGTAACAGTTCCTAACACTTACAATGGAAGAATATTGTGGCACACTGGTGAGCAAAATAGTATCAATACAATCCATATAGAATTATATACGGCTAGTGGTGCAATGGATCACCGTTGATCCGTGATCCGAACGGGTGACCCCCTTCGGATCGGCACACACTGTGTTCCGCGGATTGCCGCTGCGGCCATAACATTAGAAAAGGCCGTGGCTTCGGCCTAGCTCTGGAGCCACGGCCATCTTGGTACACCCGGCAGCGACCCTCCTCTCTGTTTACACCCACAGAGGAGGAGGAGCCTGCACTCGTGGGACACACACACCGCTGGGAGTCATACTGATGGGGGGTGTCTGTACTACTGGGGGGTGTCTGTACTACTGCGGGGGTTACTGTCTGTACAACCGGGGTGTCTGTACTGAGAGGGGGGTGTCTTTACTGAAAGGTGGGTTTGTACTGAGAGGGGGGTGTCTGTACTGAGGGGGGGTGTCTGTACTGAGGGGGGGTGTCTGTACTGAGAGGGGGGTGTCTGTACTGAGAGGGGGTGTCTGTACTGAGAGGGGGTGTATTGCTGGGGAGGGTCTGCACTGAGGTTGGGGTATCACAGATCACAGTATATATACACCCACCGAGAGGCTGCACATATGCATACTGTCAGCTCAAATCTGCACTATTGCAGATACCTATGCCACCATAGTCACCCTGTGTGGTGCAGATAACCCCTGTTTACCCCTGATATTTCACCAAAGACCACTAATGGGGCTCCTAAAAAATAAATAAATAAAAATTGTAAAAATGTATAAATATAATACAAAAAATTATAAAAACAAAATAATACAAATAAAAACAACTGGTACCATCAACTGACCTACTGACACCAATCTTGGCCCTACTGACACCGTCCACTGCTCTACTGAAAAACAAAAAATGTTGAACTTTAAAGTACACACCCTAATTCAATAGGCTGTTCACACCTATGCATCCCACAGAGGACTGACGGAATCCCAAAGGGAACAGTTTCCCATAACAAGCTCCCCACGCCTGTATTATTATTATTTAGTAGTGTGACTTTATCAGACATGGTCATACAAAGGGAACTACAAAGCAAGCTTCATTTGCTTAGTCATTCACGCTAACTCATGGTGCTCTGGGAATCCTTTGGCATTTATAAAATATATATTTAGAATATCTATTATTTATTTATACTATTTACAAAGCAACAATGTATATTCAACTATAAAACAACAGTTTAAAAGCATATCTTTAAAGTGGATGTAAACCCAAAAGCCAGAATCTCCACCTTACTTAAAACAACTTTATTGAATGAAAGAAGAAATTACAATGGTTTGAGGTCAATATTTTTTTTTTGTAGGTATTTTTTTTAAATGTATTCATTTTATTTATTAAAGATTTATAAAAAAAATAAAAAAATATTTACAAATTTATTTTTTTAAAGTGGATGTAAACCCAAATGTTTTTTTTATTTTTTATGTCACATTGTAGAGAATAAGATTTCCTATCATCTGTGCCCAGTCTTGCCACACAGAGTTAATCCAGCGCTGAGCAATCATCTTTTTATTGTTCAGTGAAATAAAACAGACTTCCCTATTAAGACCAAAGTCCTTGCTTGAGTGACAGGTTATTTACATTACCTCTTCCCGTTCTTTAGCTCTGTGACCCGATCGTGGGACACCGGCAGCGATCGTGTCCGCGGGTTCCGCGGGTCCCGCGGGCGTGGTCACGGAGAACAGGACCAGGTCACGGGCTAGCCGCAGCTGGGCTCTTAAAGGCGACATACAGGTACGTGCTTGTGCCCAGCCATGCCCTTCTGCCAACGTACTGTATATCGGCGTGAAGAGGTCCTTAAGTGGTTAAGCTAGTGCATTGTGGGTTTACTTAGGAGTGAGTGAGTGTGTGAGTGAGTGAGTGAGTGAATAACTTGTATAGCGCTACAAATGCAAACTAAATCGCCTCAAGGCGCTTTGTATCCAATGTCGTCCTGATCCTTCAGAAGAGGTGGGTCTTAAGTTTTCTGAAGGCCCGATCATTTTCTTTCATACGGATGTTAGTTGGTACTAGCGTTCCATAGCTATGGTCCTTGGACTGAGAATCTTCGTTCTCCTTTAGACTTGTAGCGGGTCTTGGGGATTTGCAGGAGGTTTTGGTTGGTTGATCGAAGAACATGATTGGGGTTGTAGTATTTTATTTTCTCGCATAAATATTGAGGGGCGTTTCCTTGTGAGCATTTGGGAGTGAGGCAGAGGGTCTTAAACCCAATCCTTTATGGCTAGCCAATGGAGAGTCCTCAGGGACGGGGTGGTTGATTCCCAGGGTTTTTTCCCCGTTACCAGTCTGGCTGCCGTGTTCTGGACGACTTGTATTTAGGTAGTCCGAGGTAGAGGGAGTTTGCGTAATCGAGTCAGGAATTGATGATTGTTCCAACTACTACTGCTGTATCCTCGTCCCGGGATGAAGGGGATGAGTTTTTTGTAGCAGGCAGAGAAGATGGTGGGATCCGTTGACTACTGATCCTATTTGGGCATCCATAGTCATGTTAGAGTCAAAGGTGACTCCAAGGCTTTTGACTTTGGTGCTTGGGGTGATGGTTTGTCCCAGGATGGGGGGTGGTGTCCATGTCATCCTAGAGCTTGTCTTTCAGTTTCCGTGAAGAATAAGAAGTTCTGTTTTGGATCCATAAAGTTTGAGGAACTCTCCGTCATCCAATTGTCTATCAATGTGAGACATTGTTCTAGTCCAGGGGTGCCCAACCTTTTGAAGAGCAAGGGCCACGTAAGCCACTTGGTAACCGGTCGTGGGCCACAATGAGCGGAGGGGGTAGATGGCAGCCAACTCGGCTCTATAGAGCCTGCTCTACTCTCAGCACACCAAACTTGCAGGTAATAACAGAAGTCTATGGCTCAGTGCAGGTAACCTGTGGGTGCTCTTCTCTGCACCTGTGGATCAGTTTATAGCAGCCCAGTAACCACTGCAGAACAGATACGCCCATATATATATATATATATATATATATATATATATATATATATACTGTGATTTTAGTAATAAGCTTACCTTCAATAACAGCATTCTATTCTATTTTATTCCATCCCACATCAGAGGGCTCCGCGGGCCACATGTGGCTCCCGGGCCACTGGTTGGGCACCCCTGTTCTAGTCCATGATATTGGTCTTACCTTTTCCTTCGATTTTCCTTCTAAATGTTTTTTTCTTTGTCTGAATTTCTCACTTCCTGTAAGCTTGCCCCCATCATCCGACCCGTTCTGGCTGGGGGTTAGTCAGCCAGAACACCTTACTGAGGAGGAACAGGAAGTGAGAAAATCAGACAACGAAAACAAAGAAAAAAAACGTTTAGAAGGGAAATGGAAGGAAAAGGTAAGTGAACCAACAATGCACTAGCTTAAACGAACCTATTTAGAAAATAAAAAACAAACCTTTACAACCCCTTTAGCCCACCCCCCCAAAAAAAAACATTAATACCCTTTTCTCCGGCCTGTGTTGGCTTTCCACAGATCCAGGCCTGCTGTTTTTTGCAGTGGCATCTCTTGGCCCTGTGTTTAGCTTTATTAGTAGCGAAATATTATTTGCTCTTGAGGTTGCACTTTAAGGTGGAATTAGAACGTGCGCAGGATACTGAGAGTCATTATTAATCTCTCCTTGACCGACTTACTCCAGAAACCATTTATCATCTCCATGCACAGGGCTTCCCGGGCTCCACTCGGCAGCCGTTCTGTAAATCTGAGTTTTGACTTATACAAATGTCACAGCACCAGGCAACAGATTAAAAAGCAGTTTAAGACACTGCTGGAGGCACAAGCCACCTGCTGTAGTACAAGGTTGTCCTATGTATGGGTTGGGGTCAGTGTGAAGCCAGGTATGAACACTGCAGTCATCGGTTGACATTGTTTTTTTTTGCTTTTCTCAAAACATTTATCAGTATCTTTGTTGGCAGGATGCGTAGTTGGCCTACTGCAATGATGGCCTTTGACTCCGACCTTTAATAAACTGGGAGCAGTGACTTTTTCCTTGATATGTATTGAAGTCTCTGAAGATGATGCCTTTCTACTTAGGCCAGGAGCAAAAACCAGAGGTCTATGTAGAAGGTTCACATGACAGGACTTACAGGAGATCAGGTTAGGAGAATGTTGACAGTCCTAAATGTGTTAGGTGAGTGGGCACTTGGGAATATTGCAATAATGGCCTTTGACCTCCAAATTTTAAAAAAAACTGGGCTTGGTGATGTTCATGTTAATTGATATTTCTGTGTACAGTGGAACCTTGGATTGCGAGTAACACGGTTATCGAGCGTTTCGCAATACAAACGCTGTATTTGAAAAAATTGTGACTCCGTTTGCGAGTTTTGCCTCGCAAAACGAGCACGATTCAGGCCAAAGCGGTGTTCAGTACCGCTTTTGGCCTGAGTGTGGGGGGGGGGGGGCGCCGGACCCAATCAGAGCCAAACATCGCCGATTGCAGCTGATCGGCGCCGTTCGGAAATGCACGGAAAGGCCCGAGGACAGCACGGCTGACCTTGTCAAATCTCGGGTAGGAAGTCTTTCTGAGGTTTGCCAAGGTCATCCAAAGTGTCCTCTGGGACCAAAACTGAAAGATTATGTGGAAGGCTTTCACATTAGAACTTGAAGTTTGGGCTAGAAGAAGGTTGACAGTCCAAGATGTGTAAGGCAGTTGTAGAGACCTAGGCCTGTGGAGATGACGCCTTTTACCCTATTTATTAAGAAAATGGGACCATCAACTTTATCCTTCATTTGTATTGGATTATCTGAAGATGATTGATGCCTGTTTAGTTGGGAGCAAAAACCAGAGGATTACGTAGAAAGCCTACATGACAGAAGTTTGGGCTAGCTAGATGAAGGTTGACAATCCCAGTTGTCTCTCCTTTGGTCTTATGGGATTTTTACGGTTTATATTGTATCGTATTGGTTTTTTGGTCCTATATTGTTGTTATATTAGGTGATTTTAATCGTGGTACGTATTCTATATTGCTACTATGTTAATTTATGCCTGTAACACCCGGTCTCGTTGTGAATTGTTAAGGTCTGGAAGCGTTTTGATACGCTATACAAGCAATAAACAATAAACAATAAGATGTGCTAAGTGGGCATAGGTACATTGCCACATTGACCTTTTAAAAAACCTGGGCACATCGACTTTATCTTTCACATGTAATGTGATAACTCTCTAGTTAGGTTGGATGGAAAGACCGGATTATTATGTAGATAACATATATGATAGGAACTGCAGGAATTCAGGTTAGAAGAAGGTTGACCCAGATGTCCTACACGTGTAAGGTGTCTGGTAGGCACCTACAGTAGGGCTATTGCAATCATGGCTTTTAACTCCAACTTTATGGGCACTGATCCATTGCCTTGTACTTCAAATTTTGACGCTACCATCTGCATGCCACAGCAAAAATTGAGATTTGTCAGACTTTGTGACCTTTCAATATTAAGTCATCTAATTTTGATGATCCCAGGTCAAAGTCAGATAATTACAAAGCTTGCTTTTAAAAAATACATTTAATGATGCATTAATGATTACAGAGATGCATTAATTAGTGTCTTTTATATCTGCCTGGAGTTCAGCTTTAATTGCACGATTCTAAGTTTGGCTGTTGTGTGTGATGGAACAGGTGTGCCTAATAATGTGCCCACCGTCCAGCCAAAAAAATATTAAAGTTGCCATCTGACTAATCAACTTGGCGGTTTAACCCAGTGGTGCCCAGCGCTCCGTCAGCTTTGAGTTGAAACTTTTTCTAGTTTCGTGGGCCTCTAATTATATTTTACTTTTTTATTTTATTTTTATTCTAATTTGCTGTCACAGAGTTTGACTTTTCTGGCCTTTCTCTTCCAAGATGTTCTCACTTGGAAGCCGCTTGTTTTCTGTTTACATGAACAACATATCAGAAGTGACTTATTCATTTATGAAGTTTTGCTCTTTAAGGGAACTCAGCGCTGCACCATTAAAATGAGATGAGGCAGTGTCCCCCGCGGGCCCGTATGGCCCCATTAGTTAATGTATTCATGCCCGGCTCCTGCCCGAACCAGTGTCATTATGGATTAAAACTCTGCTCCTTCTGTCTCAAAATAAACATGCCCCTAATGAGCTCATGAATATGTAAATGGCGGTAAACTCAGCGCTTGCTACTAAATTGGTGTCAGTGTAGTTGGTTTTGCTGGACGAACGGCTGTAAATGTTTTCCATTTTTTAGGGAAGAGTAACGGCGTACAGCGATCTTCTCTTGTATGAATACGGTGCAGGCTGAGCTCCGGGGTGAGGGGTGAGCAACGGAAAACCTCAGAGCCCAATAAATATGGCTGGAGGCTGCAGGCAGAGGAGGGGGGTGGCACAGCTGTGTATTATCATTATATCCATGGCTTCATCATCCCATCTATCTCCCATCTTCCTTCCATCCATCCTTCTTTCCTTCCACCGTCTCCTCTTCTCTTTATTCTTTTTTATTCCATCATCTCTTCATTACTGCCTTCATTCCCTTTCCCTCTTTTCCTACCTATTACATGATGTAAATATTTAATAGTTCCCACTTTTTCTTTCTTTCTTTCTTTCTTATTTTCTTTTTCTTTCTTTCTTTCTTTCTCTTTCTTTCTTTCTTTCTTTCTTTCTTTCTTTCTTTCTTTCTTTCTTTCTTTCTTTCTTTCTTTCTTTCTTTCTTTCTTTCTTTCTTTCTTTCTTTCTCCTTGCTGTCCCATTACTTCCTTCCTTTCTTACACTCACACACTCCTTTCCCCTTTTCCTTCATCCCTCCCTCCCTTTTCGATTCCTTCCTTTTAATTTAATTTTTTATTTTCCGTCCGATTATCTTTCATTGCTGCCTTCATTTCTCATCACTTCTTTCTCAGTGTTTGACTCCATAATTCTTTTCCCCCTTCCTCTCTCTTCCTTCCTTCCTTCCTTCCTTCCTTCCTTCCTTCCTTCCTTCCTTTCCTTCCTTCCTTCCTTCCTTCCTTCCTTTCTTTCTTCTTACAGAACTCACCTATGTTCTCATTCTGCTGATACTCCATATTTATGGCCATATCAGCTTTTTGCATTGAGCTTTTACCATAAAACCACCCAACCGTTTCTGCTTTCCAAACGTATTTAAACCATCTACATAAATATTCATCTGGTGACTGGGGTCATCCACTTAAGCAGGGAGCGTAGGGCTGCGCAGGGTGCCGAGTCTATGGAACGTTGTACATTCCCTCCCGCCAGCCCCATGCAGTTCCCCAAATGAGCACAGCGGGGGGGGGGGAAGATTTGGGCCCATCAGGACTCAGCTGTTTATTGAGTCACAGGCGGGCATCTGCGAAAGGGCAGGGGGGTTCCTTCCACCTTCAAGATGTTATGAAAGTTTAAAGAGCTTCCAGTCTGGTCTCCAAGGCAACCACTGGGAAACATATAGTTGGCCGAGTTGACCCCACCGCTTTACAATTTAATGCAAATTCCCGGCGGGGCGTATTTCACACCCCAGTGACCCGAGACGTTCTTTCCTTGGATGCGCTTTACGCAAAACAAGACTTCTAAGCCCATGAAAAGCATGAATAGTATCTGATTGTAAAAAATGTGTTGTGTGAGGGACTATTATAATAATCTGCCAGTTATAATCTGTGGATGTGTGCCAATCAACAATCAGAAGTTTGTGCGTTTTCACTAGGGATGAGCTTCGAGTTCGAGTAGAACTCATGTTCGACTCGAACATTGCCTGTTTGCCGAACAGCGAACTATTTGGGGTGTTCGCGGCAAGTTTGTGTGAACTTTAGAACCCTGTTAAAGTCTATGGGACTCGAACGTTTGAAATCTAAAGTGCTAATTTTAAAGGCTAATATGCAAGTTATTGTAATAAAAAGTGTTTGTGGACCCGGGTCCTGCCCCAGGGGACATGTATCAATGCAAAAAAAAAGTTTTAAAAACTGCAGTTTTTTTGCAGCAGTGATTTTAATAATTCCTTTAAGTGAAACAATAAAAGTGAAATATTCCTTTAAATTTCGTACTGGGCGGGGGGGTGTATAGTATGCCTGTGAAGTAGCGCTCGTTTCCCGTGCTTAGAACTGTCCCTGCACAAAGTGTCATTTCTGAAGGAAAAAAAGTAATTTAAAATCACTCGCAGCTATAATGAATTGTCATTCATAAAAAATAAAAAAATGTGTGGGGGTCCACGGCATTTTTTTTTAAATTTGGGGTGGAGTTCCCCTTAAAATCCATACCAGACCTGAAGGGTCTGGAATGGATATTTGGGGGGAACTCCACAACATTTTTTTTTAATTTGACGCAGGGTTCCCCTTAATATCCATACCAGACCCTAAGGTGAGTGATTTTAAATTACTTTTTTCCTTCAGAAATGACATTTTGTGCAGGGACAGTTCTAAGCACAGGAAACAAGCGCTACTTTACAGGCATACTATACACCCCCCTAGGTACAAAATGTAAAGGAATATTTAAATTTTATTGTTTCACTTTAAGCATTATTAAAATCACTGCTCCTGAAAAAACGGCCGTTTTTTAAAACTTTTTTTGCATTAATACATGTCCCCTGGGGCAGGACCCGGGTCCCCAAACACTTTTTAGGACAATAACTTGCATATTATCCTTTAAAATTAGCACTTTAGATTTCAAACGTTCGAGTCCCATAGACTTTAACAGGGTTCTAAAGTTCACACAAACTTTTGGTCTGTTCGCAGGTTCTGGTGTGACCCGAACCCAGGGGTGTTCGGCTCATCCCTAGTTTTCACTGATACATTCCCTGGAAACGATTCACAATACCCCCATAGGTAAAACTGGAGCAGTGTGTAGGCCAGAAAGTTAGAGTCCTTGCTACGTTGTTACCAGCTGATGAAAAATGGCGTCCATGTTTTTGTACTGCTGTAAAGTATCACTGAAATATTTTTTAAGTTCATCCTAACCCAAGAACACAAATATCATAGAATGCAGCTCCATTATTTTTATTTTTAGGAGTCTAAGAACATTTTTAGCAAGTACAGAAAATACCTGTTGATCCGGACAGGAATGCCCCACCCACATCACTTCTGCGAAAAGAACCAAAAAATAATCTTTTCTTTTATTGGCTAACTTACTAATTCCTCAATACCCCACATGGATGCCAACTGTCCCGGTTTTGCCAGGACGGTCCAGCATTTTGCCCTTTTGACACTGTGTCTTGGACTCTTGGTGAATAATCCCTGAGTATATGCAAACTGTTCTGGTTTTGCCAGGACAATCCCACACCTTGGCCCTCTGTAATGCAGATTCTCTGTTCTGGACCATGTTCAGGGATCACAGCAATAATGCCTTTTCCTCGTCATTTTCTGTGGGCTGACCTGGAAGAACAAACAATGTTATCTTCCTTCAGTAAACGAATAATCCCTGACATGCATGCAAATTGTCCTGGTTTTGCTAGTATAGTTCCTCTGAAAGCACAAACCTCTGCATCGTCGATGCTGTGCCAGGTCTGGAATTGCTGTGTCCTCCACACTTTCTATTGGCTGAAAGCACAAACAACAGGGGCGTTGCTAGGTGGCAAAAAGAACAGGGGCTTCGGCCGGAAAGCAGGGTTGGGGGATGGTGTATGTGAGGCAAGCTTTTTTTGGCTGGCCCGTGACCTACATACACTGACGGTAGTGACCTACATACACTGACCTACCTGACCTACATACACTGACCTACCTACACTGATGGTAGTGACCTATATACACTGACGGTATTGACCTATATACACTGACCTACCTACACTGACCTAAATGACCTATATACACTGACCTACCTACACTGACTGTAGTAACCTACATACACTGACCTACCTGACCTATATACACTGACCTACCTACACTGACGGTAGTGACCTACATACACTGACTTACCTGACCTATATACACTGACCTACCTACACTGACGTTAGTGACCTACATAAACTGACTTACCTGACCTATATACACTGACCTACCTACACTGACGGTAGTGACCTACATACACTGACTTACCTGACCTATATACACTGACCTACTTACACTGACGGTAGTGACCTACATACACTGACCTACCTACAATGATGGTAGTGACCTACATTCACTGACCTACCTACACTGACGGTAGTGACCTATATACACTGAAGGTATTGACCTATATACAATGGCCTACCTACACTGACGGTAGTGACCTGACCTATATACACTGACCTACCTACACTGACGGTATTGACCTATATACACTGACCTACCTACACTGACCTGTCCTATATACACTGACCTACCTACACTGACGGTATTGACCTATATACACTGACCTACCTACACTGACCTACCTACACTGACAGTAGTGACCTGACCTATATACACTGACGGTATTGACCTATATACACTGACTTAAAAAAAAATGGCGGACTTCCACTTTAACAGTGTCCAGTAATACTAATAAAAGCAACTATTGTCTAAATACAAGTTGTGTTTACTTCCTAAATCTTGGTGTGCTTTGTGTATTTCTTCCAGATCTGTGCAGGAATCCAGTGTGAAGCTTTACCTTTGTGCAGGAGCTTCCTGCAATAAAGACCACTCACTGCTGCTCTCTCTCCTTGTGCAGGGTGACTGGTCTTGTCTCCGCCCCTCCTGTAGTTTTCTACAGGCAGCCTGTAGTGGGCGGGACTGCTGAGCCCCTCCCACAGCTCTGCTGTCTGATGATTGAGAAATATATTTAAATAACATTTTTGGGGCTGGAAGTCAACTTTAACTGGGCAGTAAAACAAAGTTTGAGGGTGTCAAGACCCCGGGCTCTCTAGCAGCAAAGATAGAGGTGAAAAGATGAAATGATACAATGTAGCAATTTTGGAGATAATTTTAAAGCTTCTATTCAATATGACAGCGCCCTTCTTTAAACGATCAATGCTTTTTTTAAATTTTATTTCAACCCTGTAAAATGTTGCCGTTGGCATGATCACACCGCGTGGAATAGGCGTCCTAAAGCGACACTTTGCTTTGCCGTTGATCATCTTTGTCACGCTGTCATTGCTCCAGGCACAAATATGAATTTTCTTCTTTTTATTTTTTCCTTTTCTTCTTTTTTTTTTTTTTTTTATCTGGCAAATGTGTTACAAAGGAAACATCTGATCTGCTTGAGGCTGACTGCTACAGTCTGGCTTTCTACTCCGTAATATGCACCTGTCAGTCCAAACTAACATTTACCTAGTCAGCAGTGCATCAAGGATGACCTGTATGTCATGCTAACCACTCATTCTGGTAACTGCCTCCCCGTACTTGTACTACGTCGTTAGTTTTAGCGGCGATGTTACAGATGTGACGAGGCAACAGAATGAGATGGGGCTTTCTAGACACTATCCCGGGAATTCATAAAGAGCGTGGTGGGCACTCATAAGAAAACCATCTCCAGTTCTCTGTCTATACTTACAACACGTGTTGTAAAAGCTGCATGGAGGGGGTGGTGGCACTGAAGCCAGAGTGTCCATACCAGACCCTCCTTCCTTAACCCATGATCAGGTAGAATCCAAGAAGCCAAGTATAATGTGCCTAGAGCATCCTAGAAACCAATGGAGCTATGCCGATAGCTTTCTAGCAACCAATGAAGCTGTGTTGGCTGCGTCCTAGCAACCAAAGGCACTGGGAGGATGACAGCCTCCTAACAACAAAGGGCACTGTACCGACAGTGTCTTAGCAACCAATGATGCTATGGAGCAACCAAAGACACTTTAAGGATGGCATCCTTCTAACATAAAGGGCACTGTACCAACAGCATATTAGCAATCAATGATGCTATGCAGCTAGCAGAGTACTATTAACTAATAATGATGTGCTGACAGTGTCCTAGCAACCAAGGATGCTGTGCTGACCGTGTTCTAGCAACCAAGTATGCTGTGCTGACAGCATCCTAGCAACCAAAGATGCTCTGAGGTTGGCAGCTTCCTAGCAACAAAGGGCACTGTGCCAACAACATCTTAGCAACCAATGATGCTTGTGGCCAACAGAGTGTTAGCTTTCAATGATGCTGTGCTTACAGTGACCTAGCCACCAAGGATGCTATGCTGACAGTGTCCTTGCAACCAAAGACACTGTGAGGATGACAGCCTCCTAGCAACGAAGGGCACTGTGCCAACAGCATCTTAGCAATCAATGATGCTATGCAACTAACTAAGTATGAGCAATTAATAATGATGAGCTGACAGTGTCCTAGCAACCAAAGATGTTGTGAGGATGACATCAACCTAACAACAAAAGGGCACTGTGCTGACAGGATGCTAGCAACCGATGATGCTTGTGGCCAACATAGTGCTAGCCTCCAATGATGCTGTGCTTACAGTGACCTAGCCACCAAGGATGCTCTATGCTGACAGTGCCCTTGCAACTAAAGACACTTTAAGGATGACAACCTTCTAACAACGAAGGGCACTGTACCAACAGCATATTAGCAATCAATGATGCTATGCAGCTAACAGAGTACTATTAACTAATAATGATGTGCTGACAGTGTCTTAGCAACCAAGAATGTGGTGCTGACAGTGTTTTGGACATCAAGGGTGCTTTGCTGAAAGTATCCTAGCAACCAAAGATGCTGTGAGGATGACAGTAACTTAACAACAAAGAGCACTGTGCTGGCAGCGTCCTAGCAACTGATGATGCTTGTGGCCAACAGAGTGCTAGCCTCCAATGATGCTGTGCTTACAGTGACCTAGCAACCAAGGATGCTATGCTAAAAGTGTCCTTACAACCAAAGACACTGTAAGGATGACAACCTCCTAACAATGAAGGGCACTGTACCTACAGCATTCTAGCAATCAATGATGCTACTGTATGCAGCTAACAGAGATCAAGCAACTTATGATGCTATGCTGACAGTGTCCGAGCAACCAATGATCCTGTGCTAACAGCATTCTGGAAACCAAGGGTGCTATGCTAACAGCATCCTAGCAACCAAGGACGCTGTGAGGATGACAGCAACCTAACAACAACATCAACATCATCTTAGCAGCTAATAAATGCTATGCAGAGTGCTAGCCTCCAATGATGCTGTGCTTACAGTGATCTAGCAACATAGGATACTGTGTGGCCCACAGCATCCTAGCAACCAAAGACATTGTATCGACAGCAAAGCAACTATCAAACAGTGACAAGGTTGGGGTATGGCAGCATGGCCCCCTTACTCCAAAATGAAAGTCTTATTTACTGAAACCTTACTTAACTCAGAACTGGTGTTTTTTCCTAATGAATTTGCTGCAGCCATTACGACCTATAGGGAAAATGATGCAAGTAAGAAAGCCCTAGCAACCAATGATGCTATGTTGACAGTGTGCTAGCAACCAGGGACACTGTGTGGCTGACATTGTCCTAGCAACCATTGATGCAGGGCTGCCAGCATCCCATAAATCTTTTGTATGTGTTGAAACTATCACCAAAATTGTTGCAAGGCTTTTATGACTCAGCTGCAGCCCTTCTTTTTTTTTTTTTTAAATATGATTTTATTGAAGAAAATACATAACAGAATATATAGGAACAACAGAACACATGGACATTTTTTCTGACGTTCGGGGAAGGATATAGCATAAGGAGGGGACATCACAGGTTAAAACGAAGGAGAATGCATACGTAAGAGTCCATATGGTTTGTGATGTGGTCCAACCAGGTGACGAGGGAGACCCAGCACCCCCATGTATATATGGGGGGGAGCCCCTTAAGGCACGTCCGGAATATAAGGGAGGGGGGAGAGGGAGTATATTCGAAACGGGATGAGGACAAGAGCAAAACCATAGGTAAAAAAGAAGGGTGGGGGGGGGTGGGGGGGGAAATCATCAGTCCCGAGGGGGAACCTGGTATAGAAAAGACATCTTCTCAAAGTTCAACCTCTCCATGGGGGTGAGCGTGTACCTAATGAAGGGTTCCCATAGGTGGTAAAAGCGAGTTTTGCTCCGCTCATGCGTGAGGTCCGTGTTAAGCTTGTCCTTGTATAATAGCTGCAGCATTTCCTTCTTGACTTGGGAGGTGGTAGGGCAATCGGTGGATATCCATTTCCGAAGAATGGACCTCCTGGCGAGTAATAAACAAATCAGAATCCAGTCTCTACCAGGGGGAGTGCTTGGGGCCGACCAGAGGAGCAGTTGGGGGTCCCAGTAGCTGAAGATAAGCAGTAGCGGATCCTTGGGCAAATGTAGCAGAGTGACATCAAAAACATATTGGATGACTTGATCCCAAAACCTAGCTATGTGCGAGCAGGACCAAAATCGGTGGGTTAGATTTGGTTTGGGTTGTTGACAGAGGGGGCATTCTGGGGTGGCATGGCCTCGGCTAAAAGGAATATGGGCACGGTGGACAATTTTGATCTGAGTCTCTCTCCAGATCTCATTGGGTACGAGTTTGTGGATGGTGTTTAGACCATGGAGGATTTTTCCCACCAGATCGGGGTCAGGGAAGTCTTTCGACCAGTTGACAGCTGAAGAAGATGTCAGAGGAGGAGTGTTGTGCAAAAGGAGAGGAAGGTAAATGTCTGATATCCTATACGAGTCCCGGGAGATAAGAGTGTCGATGAAGGAGCTCTTAAACCGTTTACTATAGTCCCTGCAAGCATTGTTCAAAAAACTGATGCACTGATTGTAATGGAAGACGTGTGAGGGAGGGAGTGAAAACTTGTCCGCCAGGGCCCTAAAGCCTAGGGGGCGACCCGACATGGGGGTCACACAAAGAATAACATTTTTCAATCCCTTTATCCTGCCAAACGAGGTAGGGTTGATTTTCCAGGCCTGGTTGGAAACTTGGGTTTCCCAGGATTGGGAGGTGACGTGAAACAGAGGTTGGAATGTTGAGGGCCTTCCTGACCTCTCTCCAGGCAATGACTGTGTCTCTCAGGAGGAGATTGTGTTGGAGGGGGGGGACGGATTTCCAGTGACAGTGAAGGAGGGCCGTTAGAGAGAAGGGGCGGACCATTGCTAATTCTAAGAAGTAGTTTGAGCAGCGGGAAGACTGGGCAATCCAATCTAAACTAGTTCTCAATAAGCAGGCCAAATTATACAATCTAATGTTCGGTAGGGCAATACCCCCCTTGCGCCTGGGAAGATGTAATTTGACAAAAGCTATACGTGCCCGTTTGCCACGCCAGAGGAATTTGGATATGGCCGAGTTTAGGGATTTGACGTCCTTGTGGCGAAGAAGCAAGGGGATGGTCTGTAATGGGTACAACAGGCGTGCAAAGCTGACCATCTTGGCTAGGTGGCATCTACCCAGTAGCGAGAGAGGCAGGTCCATCCAATTTCCCAATTCTTGGGATATTTTCGTAAACAGTAGGGGGATAATTGAGATGATATATGGAGGAGGGCAGTTTACATATTTTAATTCCCAGGTAAGTGATGTGGGATTTCGCAACTGTAAATACAGAGTTTTGGGACCAGGAGGGGACGGACAGGGATCCTATGGGGAGGATTTCACTTTTGCTATAATTGATACGGAGCCCCGAGCATTGCCTGAATTAGTCGAAAATGGTTTTGATCGTGGCCATGTCCTGGGAGGGGCTGGATGTGAAAATAAGGACATCGTCGGCGAACAGTGATGTGCGAAGTTCATGATCCCCAACCTGTATGCCATGAAGAGGGGCTTTCTGAGACAGGTATCGGGATAGGGGTTCAAGCGTGATGTGAAAAGTAGCGGGGAGAGCGGGCAGCCCTGCCTCGTGCCTTTGTGTAGTCTGAATTCCTCTGATAGGAGGCCCGCGACCACCAATTTCGCGGCCGGGGCAGTGTACATGAACTCGATGAGGTGCGTGAAGGGACCAGAGAAGCCCATTTTGGACATGACCAGGGAGAGCCATTCGAAGCTGACGTTATCGAAGGCTTTCTCCGCGTCTAAAGTGATGATGGCATGATCCCCCGCCAGGTAATTTTTCGCGTGTTCGAGGGCCAGCATAACCTTCCTAATGTTCATGGTGGCCGTCCTGCCCTTCACAAAGCCAGACTGTGCGGGGTGGATCAGGGAGGGGATAATGGTTGCCAACCTAGTGGCAGCGATTTTGGAGAGGATCTTGACATCAAGATTCAAAAGTGAAATGGGCCTGTATGAACCGGGTTCTAGAGGGTCCTTCCCCTTTTTCTCCAAAAGTTTTATGATGGCTTGGTTGCCAGTGGGTAGATAGGTGCCGCCCGACCAGATATGCTGGTAGACTTCATGGAGGGTAGTGGACACCGTAGAGCTAAAGGATTTATAAATTCCCCCGTAAAACCATCCGGGCCTGGGGCCTTAGAGGGGGCAAGCTTTTTAATGACGGATTGTACCTCCAGGATGGTTATAGGGGCATTTAGAGCTTCGAGCTGGGAGGGGGACACCCGATCCAGGGGGATATGTTGGAGAAAGTTGAGGGCTGTCGGTTTATCTATAGGGTCTGGGGCATAAAGGGAGGAGTAAAAATGGCGCATAGCATCATTAATGCCTTTTGGAGAGTTGTGTACTTGACCCGACAAGTGCCTCAGCGACGTGATATGTGTCGGGAGGTTGGGGCCTTTACTCAGTCTGGAGAGGAGCCTCCCAGCCTTGTTTCCAAACTTGTGAAGGGAGGCGTCTAGACGCGCCTTCTGGGTTTGCTCGAGGGTAGCCGCCCAGGTGTCAAAGGATTGTTTGGCCGTGAACCAGGCCTTCCGGTTGTGGGGGGAATCATCAATGTAGAGGACCCGCTGAGCCCGATGGAGTGATGCACTGGCCTGTTTGTATTGCCTAAGTGTGTTTTTCTTGAAAGTGGCGGCGTATGCGATTATGCAACCTCTGAGGAAGGCTTTACCCGCTTCCCAAAAAAGATTAGGGTTATCTGCATGTAAGGCATTGTTCGAGGCATAGTCTGACCAGGCCTTTTCCAGGTGTTGTTGGAAGTCAGAGTTGTTGTGGAGATAGGAGGGGAATCGCCATATTCTGGGGTTGGTGTTTAGGTCAGGGTCGTCCAGCGTGGTCGACACCGGGGCGTGATCCGAAATCACTATGTCGTGTATGTCAGCTTCTGAGATCAGTGGGAGGAGAGAGTCAGAGCAGAACAGATAGTCCAGCCTTGTAAAAACATTGTAGGGGTTAGAGTAAAACGAGAATTCCCTGTCCGCCGGGTGTCGCAGACGCCATATGTCGTGAAGGTGTAGTGAGTCAATTGTCGATGCCAAGAAGGTTTGGGTGGCAGGAGCAGAGGGAGACCGTGGGCGTCTGGTGGTGGATCTGTCATCTGTCAGGTGCATCGTGGAATTAAAATCCCCTCCTATCAGGTGTGGGTGGGACGGGTCTCGAAGCACCCATGACGTGAGGTCACTGAAGAAGGAATTTGTGGGGTTGTTGGGCGCATATACATTAGTGACGATTACGATCCTGGATCCCAGTTGGATACAGGCCGAAACAAAGCGACCCTCGGAATCTGAGTCCGAGGACAGGATCTTGCAGGGAAGGTTTTTGTTAACGAGGATTATAACCCCCGCTTTGCGTCGGCAGGAATCAGAGCCGAGGACCGTGCCCATCCAGAGTTTCCTCAGCCGTGGAAAGTCAGGGGCGGACAGGTGGGTTTCCTGAAGGAGGGCAATGTCGGTTTTGAGTCTTTTAAGGTGGCGCAAAAATTTCATCCTCTTATTGGGGGAACGGAGACCTTTAACGTTCCAGGAAACTATTTTCATGTTGGGAAGACTAACAGAGGGGTGTGGGCAGGATGTGGAGGTAGAGTACGTGGCAGTAAGGAGTGCGGCATGAGTAAGGTACCAGGACAACGTACCAAGTAATAATCAACCAGGAGAGAGACTGGAGAGGTAAACGGATCACATAAGGGAGGGAGAATGCAACAGATCAGGGACGGGGAGAGGAGGGGGAAGGGGAGGGGGTGAACACAGTATACAACAAAAACCGGGAACTTCACTTTTTTCCACATGGAGCCACTGAATAGGCCAGCTCCCAACACAGGACTCTCAATGCTGCATTTCACCTGAGATGTTAGAAAGGGGCGTAGGCAGCAGGAGTGATGCGAGGGGGGGCAGGAGCCAGACAGGTGTCCCTGCGGGAGAATGGAAGGGTCCGCTCAGACAGCATGGACATAAACGATAAACATAACACAGTGCGTCTATATAGACTGTAACACAGAGTAACAACAGTGCTGAGTAACAGAACAGCATATAAAATAAAGCATCATAAAATATCAGTGAGCCTACCGGTGACCCCTCGGCCGAGGAGGGGGGGAGCCCCCCGGGGAAAAGAGCTCCCAAGGAGGGAGCAAGACTGCCAGGGGGAAATGGTAGTAACACCAAGGCAGTGTGGCCGTCAAGGGGGAGTTCAAGAAGAGGAGATGTGTTGTCGGTCGGAACCAGAAGACTTGAATCTTTTGGGTGATTCTTTGCGCGGGCTCCCGTGTTCCAGGGCCCGGTTGGTGGGTGCAGCTCTGGGAGACGAGTTGAGGTGAGGGCCTGAGCGTTGGGATCTCAGAAAAGCCTCAGCTTCAGACAGGTCGTGAAAGGCGAGTTGATCCCCGTTGGGCGCTCGGAGCCGAAGTACGGCCGGAAAGGCCAGAGTGAACTTGACCTGCAGTCGGTGAAGCTCCGAACAGACCTGCTGGAAGGCCTTTTTCTTCTTGGAGACGTCTACGGAGTAGTCTGCGAATACCAGGATATTCATACCGTCTATTTGGAGGGTTCTGGACTGCCGGAACTTCTGCAAGATGAGGGCCTTTTCCGAATAGTTGAGGTACTTGGCGATCACTGGACGAGGTGCTTTGCGATCCGAGTTGAAGAGGCCCATGCGGTGGGCACGCTCAACTGTGCAGGGGCCAGGCAAACCCAGGGCCTCAGGGATGCGGTGTGAGCATAGCTCAGAGAGTGCCGAGGGTTGTAGCGATTCGGGGACGCCAATAAAGCGCAGATTACTCCTCCTGGATCTGTTCTCAAGGTCATCCAGCTTGTCAAGGATGTACCTGTTTGTCTTGTCTTGTGCGTGTTCTATGGATTGGGAATGGTACAGGCCCTCTTCTATGTGGGCGATACGGCTTTCTGCTTCAGCCAGCCTGGATGAATGCTCCCCCAATTGAGCCTGGAGCTTCTGAATCCCTGCATTTATGGCCCTCTCAACTGAGGTGGCTATCATGGGGGATAACAGAGCGGCCACTGCCTGGGCCATAAGCTCAATGTTATTCATATCCCCTGTTTGTGTGGCAGGTGGTGAGGGTGGTATAGACTGGGGGGTGGATGGAGGGGCTACTGATGTGCTCACCTCCATTGCAGGGACACTCTCAGCGGTCGGATCCACGGCCGGATCCGTGTAGGCCGAAGCCGGGGCCTCAATTTGCGTTTGCCCCGTCCGCGCCGCGGCGGCTGTGTACGATCGCGCGCCGCTTTTTTCCAGGAATTTATCCATCCTAGTCCGGGGGGGATGGCGGATGGTGGTCCCAGGGGTAAGTGTTAGGTCAGCTGTTTTTTTTTAGCAGTTTTTAGAGCCTGTGTGCGGGAGCTGATAGACACACAGCTACTCCATGCGGCGCCGGATCCGGAAGTCAGCTGCAGCCCTTCTAATGAGACCAGACCTCCAAATAAAGTGTCGGAAATGTTTTATTAAATCGAGGCCAAGGGCTGTATTAAGCCAGATATTGTCTAGAATATATTCACCCCCTCCGAGAACCTTGTCTACAGAGGTGTTGGTGAAAATCGACCTTTCAGTAACTTTGCCGGTCTGCATGAATGGTGATAGCCATGGGTAGAAGGTTCTAATAAGAAGATAACTGCTGGAACTTCCATTAGAGGTATAAAAATCAAACTTCCACTTGCAGCCCCCAGGGGGCAGAAGTATCTGTTTTTGGAAGGAGCATTACCATTATTTTATGTTATTTCCTTTGCAAAACATGTCAGTGTTTACAGAGCGACGTGCTCCTTCCTCCGTGACTCCAATCAATCTCCCTTTGTAATTCTCGCAGATTCGCCTTCCCGCTTTGACTTCGTTGTTTTCCCTCTCCGCTGAGTTTTACAGAAAAGATAACAATTATTTTCTTCACTCGCTGTACCTCTCTGCCTAAGTGGCAGAAATATTGATGCGGATATGATCTGCACCGCTCAGGCCGGGCTCGGCTTCCTGCGGAATGAAAGAAGACGAGCGCCGGTGATGGAAAGGCACATCAAGCTTTGGATACACTCAACATAAGCTATTACAGACCTGACATGGGCAGGAATTAATTCCAGCAACGTCACCGCCCGACAATACCGACCGGTACAGGGGAGAGGGACGTCACAGAGGAAAGTTCAGGGGGTGGGGGGGGGGAATCATCCGAGATCTGGTCAGAGAGTGATTTATGACTTCCACAGCCGGGGCAATCCGTCAGTGTCTTGTTTGTTGCTGGGCAAATACTCACCCTCCGTAATTACAGTAACAAGCTTTGTGCGCAATCACATCCCTACACCGCCAGACGCACGGATTTTGGGTTTATTGTCATTTATTTATACTGACATTGTACAACAAACTCAATTTTGTGCTAAGAACACCAGTGTATGACATTGTCATTCATATCCGATCTATCTATCTATCTATCTATCTATCTATCTATCTATCTATCTATCTATCTATCTATCTATCTATCTATCTATCTATCTATCTATCTACAGTATCTATCTATCTATCTGTGTTACTTTCCCTCTTCCATTTTGGTATAAAAATCCAGAATTAGGGATTAATCTATAAAGCTACAGAAATGCTCTTCCTTCCTTCCCTTTCCCTCTCCCCCTCCCCTCTCTACTCTTTTTCCTTCCTTCCTTTTCTCTCTCCCTCCCTCATCCTTCCTCCCTCCCTTTCTCTCTCCCCTCCCTATTCTTTTTTCTTCCTTCCTTTTCTCTCTTTCTCCCTCATTCTTCCTCCTTCCTCCCTCCCTTTCTCTCTCCCCCTCCCTATTCTCTTTCCTTCCTTCCTTTTCTCTCTCCCTCCCTCATCCTTCCTCCTTCCTCCCTCCCTTTCTCTCTTCCCCTCCCTATTCTTTTTCCTTCCTTTCTTTTCTCTTTCCCTCCCTCATCCTTCCTCCTTCCACTCTCCTTTTCTCTTTTTCCCTCCACATTCTCGTTCCTTCCTTCCTTCCCCGCGTCTGTTTCTTTAATTTCTTCTTTATCTAGGTATTACTCCTCCATTTACATTACCTCCCTCCCTTGTTCCTACCCCCCCCCTCATTCTTCCTCTTTTCTCCCTCCCTTTCTCTCTTTCCCTCCACAGTGTTCCTCCTTCCTTCCTTCCCTCCCCTTGTCTGTTCCTTTAAAAACGTCTTTATCTAGGTATTACTCCTCCATTTCCCTTCCTTCCTTCCTTCCTCCCTTCCTTTCCTCCCTTCCCTTCTCTCCCTTCCTTCCTTTCCTCCCTTCCCTTCTCTCCCTTCATTCCTTTCCTCCCTTTCCTTCTCTTCCTTTCCTCCCTTTCCTTCTCTTCCTTCCCTCCTTCCTCCCTTCCCTTCTCTCCCTTCCTTCCTTTCCTCCCTTCCCTTCTCTCCCTTCCTTTCCTCCTTTCCCTTCTCTCCCTTCCTTCCTTTCTTATGCCTACTTTCCTTCCTTCCCTTTCTCTTTTCCACTCTGCACTTTCTCTCTTCCCTTCCATTCTTCCTTTCTTTTCTTTTCTCTCTCTACACCCCATCCTTCCTTCTTCCCTTTCTGTCTTTCCCTCCACATTCTCTCTCTCATTTCTTTCTTCCCTCCTTATATCTGTTCCTTTCCTTTCCTTTCTTATTTATCAAGGGATTCCTCCTTCATTTCCCTTACCCTCCTTCCTTCTTTCTTTCTTTCTTTCTTTCTTTCTGTCTTTCTTTCACTTTCTCTCCCTTTCCTTCCCTTCTTTCTTAGTTTTTTCCCTTTCTCTCTATCACTTCCCCTCTCCATCCTTCCTCCCCCTTTCTTTCCCTCCACATTCTTTCTCCTTTGTCCCTTCTTGCTTTCCTTCCTTCCCTCTCCATGTCTGTTCCTTTAATTTCTTCTTTATCTACTCCATTTCCCTTCCCTCTCTCTCTCCCTTCCTCATATCTTCCTTCCTTCTCTTCCCCCCCATTCCTGCTCTTTTATCCCTCCCTTTTCTCTCTTTCTCTCTAGTCTTCCTCCTTCCCTCCCGTGTCTGTTCCTTTCATTTCTTTTTGATCTAGGTATTACTCCTCCATTTCCCTTCCCTCCCTTTTTTTCTTTCCTTCCACACTCTTTCCCCTTCCTTCCCTCCCTGTGTCTGTTCCTTTATTTTCCTTTCCTCTTTAGCTAGGTATTATTCCATTCCTTCCTTCCTTCTCTTCTTCCCCCCTCTATTTCGCCTCCCCATGCTCTCGCTTTACTTCCCTTCTTCCTTCCTTCCCTTTCTCTCTCTCCATCCTCCCTCCCTTTCTCTCTTTCCCTCCACAATCTTTTCCTTCCTTCCCTCTCTCCTCCTTCCTTCCTTCCTTCCCATGTCTGTTCCTTTCACTTCATTTCCTCTTTTTCTAGGTACAGTATTACTCCTCCATTTCCCCTTCCCTCCCTTGCCCAACCCCCCCCCCCCCCCCGTTGCGAAGAAGGTTCCTCGCCAGAATTAAAACTCTCTTGGCACCAAAGTGTGTCTGAATATAAATCCCCGGATGTATGGCACCGATGTTCTCTCTCTACTTATCGCAGAGCGCCGGCGGCTCCAGGTTAGGTGATGTTTATGTGCAATCCGGTATCGATCTTCAGTGATATGAATCTGGTGAATGGGAATATCCTGGGCCTATTATGCCCGCCATCGCTCCCAGCGGAGCTCCTCCTTCCCCTCGCCCCCAGTCTGTGTCAATGTAACAATGTGATACATCATTTACCCGTCTATACAACTGTCTGCGCCGAGAAAACGTCCTATCCAATTCAACGGCCAACACACCCCACACAGGGGGGCACAGAGCAAGGCCATACCCAATCAGACGCTGTGCTCTTATCGATGGCGCACAATGTCGTGTCTAATGAGACCCTATCCATGTAAACATCCGCTCCACCGTATATATCTACCGAAACATCTAGTCAGAGGAGAGATAACACACACAGGAAGTCACCGGTGCGAGCGAAAATAGCGTCCCTCAGGAGTGCAAATTCCATAATGTGTATCAAAACGTGGGAAGAGTGCCACATAGTAATCCATTCCATCTGTCTGTTTATATCGATCACCTTTTTATATAATAGTATTTATCTATCTGGCTAAAGATTCTCAATCAATCAATTAGGCTGGCCATACATTATACCATTTTCTTGTTCAATTTCCTTTAGATTTACCTGCAGCTATGTAGTAAAAGGGCCTGTCTGATTGTGTACACATTGAAAGTGTTGTTTACGTTTGCCCTCCTATTATATGGTTTTGGTAAATCTAATAGAAAATTGTACAAGAAAATTGTATAATGTATGGGCAGCCTTACTCTATTTGTCTGTATTTACCTATATCATTGATATCTATCTATCTATCTATCTATCTATCTATCTATCTATCTATCTATCTATCTATCTATCTATCTATCTATCTATCTATCTGTCTGTCTGTCTGTCTGTCTGTCTGTCTGTCTGTCTATCTATCCGTCTTTCTATCTATCTGTCTGTCTATCGGTCTATCTGTCTGTCTGTTTATCTGTCTCTCTATCTATCTATCTATCTATCTATCTATCTATCTATCTATCTATCTATCTATCTATCTATCTATCTATCTATCTATCTATCTATCTATCTATCTATCTATCTATCTATCTATCTCTACTGATACTGTATGTATACAAAAATTGCCCAATTATTCAGTCAATCAATCAATTTGTCCATATCTATCTATGTTAACCATGCTTTTCTTTTCTTCTCCTTTCTTTTTTCTTTACTTCACCTTTTTCTTTTCTTTCTTTCTCTTTTTTTTCTTTTCTTTTTTTCTTCTTTTCTTCTTTCTTTCCTTTTCTTTTTTCTTTTCTTCTCTTTTTTTTTCTTCTTTTCTCTTTTTTTCCTCTTCTTCTCTTTATTCTTCACTTTTCTTTTTTCTTTTCCTTTCTCTTCTCCTTTTGTCTTTTTTTTCTTTTCTTCTCTTTTTTCTTTTCTTCTCTTTTTTCTTTTCTTCTCTTTTTTCCTTTCATTTCTATATTATCAGTTCCATCGATTGATTTTTGAATTATTCCTGGACTGTCCCATTAATGTATGGTTCTCTTCCTGCGGATGTTTATTTTCTATTTTTTTTTCTTTTCTTCTCTTCCTTTCTTTTATTTTCTTTTTTCTTCTCTTCTGTTTTTTTTTTTTTCACTTTTGTTTTTCTTTTCTTTTTTCTTCGCTTTTCTTTTTTCTTTTCCTTTCTTCTCTTTTTTTCTTATCACTTCTATATTATCAGTTCCATTAATAGATTTTTGCATTATTCCTGGACTGTCCCTATTAACCACTTCAATACCCGGCCATATACTATTGACGGCCTGAGATGGTATCTCCCATCCTAAGTGGCCGTCAATTGACGGCCTGGGCTTTGCAGGTGGATATCTGAATGATGCCCGCAGCCAGAGGCATCATCCAGATATCCTCTTCTTCAGCCGGCGATTCTGCACGACATAAGAACGGTCATAGCGGCGGTTCCGCCGCTTGATCGTTCTTACAGGCCGCGGGAGGGGACATCCCTCCCGCCACCATCCGGTTGCTTCTCTGGGCTCTCCCGTGCCTTCGGGGGCCCGGAGAACGAATCGTCGGCGTCGGCAGGAAGCATAGAGATGACTGGTGACCAGATGGTCACCAGTCATCTCTATGACCGTCGGAGGACCCAGGCACAATGTGATGACGTCACACCCGGGTCCCCGTAAGTAAACAAAGCCACGATTGCGGCTGTAAGGCACCATTCATGAGATCGGTGAATTTTTTTTTCACCGATCTCATGGTTTCAAGCCTGGAGGAGAGATGTGAGGTCTTATTGACCCCGTATCTCTCCTTAAAGAGGACCTGTCACACACATTTCCTATTACAAGGGATGTTTACATTCCTTGTAATAGGAATTAAAGTTGAAAAAAAATGTGAAAAAAAGTGTAAAAATAAATAAAAAATAAGTAAAAAAAAATAAATTTAAAAAAAATTAAAACGCTTCTGTCCCCGATAGCTCGCGTGCAGAAGCGAACGCACACGTAAGTCACACCAACATATGTAAACGCCGTTTAAACCACATAAGTGAGGTATCGGCGCGTGCGTTAGAGTGCCAGCAATGAATCTAGCACTAGATCTCCTCTGTAAATCTAAACTGGTAACCTGTAAAAAATAAATAAAGCGTTGCCTATGGAGATTTTTAAGTACCGAAGTTTGGCGCCATTCCATGAGTGTGCGCATAATTAAAGCGTGACATGTTGGGTATCTATTTACTCGGTGTAACATAATCTTTCATATTTTACAAAAAAATTGGGCTAACTTTACTGTTTTGTTATTTTTTTAATTCATGAAATAAATACCGTGCGAGATAAAACGTTGCAATGACCGCCATTTTATTCCCTAGGGTGTCTGCTAAAAAAAACATATATAATGTTTGGGGGTACTGTGTAATTTTCTAGCAAAAGAATGATGATTATTACATGTAGGAGAGAAGTGTCAGAATAGGCCCGGTATGGAGGTGGTATACAGTAAAAGCCCGGTATTGAAGTGGTTAATGTCCCGGGTTCTCTTCCTCTTGCAGATGTTACTTTTCTATTCATTTTTCTTTTCTATTTTCTTTTTTTTTTTCTTTTCGTCTCTTTTTTCTTTTCTTCTTGTTTCCTTTCTTTTCTTTTTTCTTTACTTCTCCTTTCTTTTTTCTCCTCTTCTCTTTTTTTTTTCTTTACTTCTCTTTTCTTTTTTCTTCACTTTTCTTTTTCCTTCACTTTTCTTTTTTCTTTTCTTCTCTTTTTTCTTTTCTTTTCTTCTCTTTTTTTTTTCTTTTTCTTTCTATATTATCAGTTCCATTAATAGATTTTTGCATTGTTCCTGGACTGTCCCTATTAATGTCCCGGGTTCTCTTCCTCTTGCAGATGTTACTTTTCTATTCTTTTTTCTTTTCTATTTTCCTTTCTTTTCTTTTCGTCTTTTTTCTTTTCTTCTTGTTTCCCTCTTTTCTTTTTTCTTCTCTTCTCTTTTTTTTCTTTACTTCTCTTTTCTTTTTTCTTCACTTTTCTTTTTCCTTTCTTTTTTCTTTTCTTTTCTTCCCTTTTTTTCTTTGTTTCTTTTCTATTTTTTTTCTTTTCTTCTCCCTTTTCTTTTTTTCTCTCTTTTCTTCTTTTTTTTTTTCATTGTTACTTTTCTGTTTTTTTTTTTCTTTTCTACTCCTTTCTTTTCTTTTTTTTTTTCATTGATATATTTTTTGCATTATTCCTGGACTGTCCCATTAATGTCCCGGTTCTCTTCCTCTTGCAGATGTAACATAGAAGACAGGAGCTCTAAGGTGGCATGGTTGAACCGCTCAGGCATCATTTTCGCTGGACAGGACAAATGGTCCCTGGACCCCCGGGTGGAGCTGGACAAGAGAAGCGTGCTTGAGTACAGCCTGCGCATCCAGAAAGTGGACGTCTTTGACGAAGGACTCTACACCTGCACTGTGCAGACCCAACACCACACCAAGACCACGCAAGTCTTTCTGATCGTCCAAGGTAAGGAATACAATGTGATTGGTGGATTGTTGGATAAGGAGACATCAGCTGTTTAAACTGTCCCACATTAATATATATATATATATATATATATATATATATATATATATATATATATATATATATATATATATATATATATATATATATATATATATATATATATATATATCATTTTTATTTTATTTTAGTTTTAATTTTTTTTTTTAAAGGGTGAAACATTTAATTATTAGTATAGAAGGAGTTCTTTACAGTAACAGCAGTAAGATTATATACAGTATTTGTAATGGTGGTTAGCTGTTAAGGTTTAAAATTAAGTGCAATCAGATTAGGGATTTGGTGTAACGCCTTTCATTAATATAGAAGGGATTCTTTACAGTAACTGTAGTAAGGTTAAAGAATTCATTGTAAAGTTGGTCAAATTGCTATTGTTTAACTCTAAATGCAGCCAGATTAGGGAGTCTGGTTATTGTCCGGGTCGTCAGACTTCACATTCTTCGCTGTAAGGGTAGTCAGACCCCGTAGAGCTTTTAGTGTTTTGTTATTAAAGTTCAATACACATTGAGGTTTTTACTGGAAAAAAACAGGTACATTTCACTAAAACCTGGATTTTCAGCATGTTCTGCAGCCTGCTGTTCCAAACATCCTACCTTTGAATGAAGAAAAGAGAGCCCAATCATTAATATAGAAGGGATTCTTTACAGTAATTGTAGTAAGGCTATAGAATTCATTGTAATTCATTGTAAAGCTAGTTAATATAAATGCAGTCAGATTATAGACTTGTGTTATTGTATCTGATTTTTTTTTTTATATTGGTAGTCAGACTGTAAATTCTTTACTGTAAAGGTAGTCAGGTATTGTAATGTAGCAGTGTAGCGTCTGTGGATTCTCTTGAAATGGGATGGCAATTGGTGTATTAACATCAGATAATAAAGTGGTTTGTGTAGCAATTTTATGTATTATAGTATTATTATTATTGTTATTATTATTATTATTATTATTAGTAGTAGTAAAACCAATAATAATAATAATAATAATAATAATAATAATGTTAATAATAATCAATATAATAATTCTAATAATAATAATAATAATAATAATCATAAATCTAATAATAAGAAGAAGGATACGAAGAAGAGAAGGATGAGTAGTAGCAGTAGTAGTTTATTATTATTATTATTATTATTAATAATAATAATAATAATAATAATAATAATAATAATGTTAAGAATAATAAAAAAATATTAGCAGTGGTAGCATGTTTAACATATCATTATAATTAATGTTATTATTATTATTATTAATAATAATAAAAATAATCACATAAATATTAATATTATTAATGGTTAGAAGAAGAGGAGAAGGAGTAGTAGTAGCAGTTTAATAATGATAATAATAATACAAATAATAGTAGTAGTAGTAGTAGATGTATATTATTATTAATAATAATTTGTGTTATTATTATTATCATAGTAGTAGTAGTAGTACTATTAGAATATTATTAATAATAGGAAGAGAAAAAATAATAAAAGTAGAAAAGTAGTGGTGGTAGAAGAAGTAGTAGTAGTGTTTGTAGTATTATTACTATTATTATTATTATTATTGGTAGTAGTAGTAATAGTAATAGTAGTAATAGTAGTAGTAGTATAATAATAATAATAATAATAATAATAGTGATAGTAGTAGTAGTAGTAGTAGCATATTATTTATTATTATTAATATTATTATTATACTACTACTACTACTACTAATAATAATAATAATAATAATAATAATAATAATGATGATAATATAATAATACTAGTATTAACACTATTACTACTGCTCATAAATAATAATAATAATAGTGATAGTAGTAGTAGTAGTAGCATATTATTTATTATTATTAATATTATTATTATACTACTACTACTAATAATAATAATAATAATAATAATAATGATAAATCTAATATAATAATACTAGTATTACTACTACTACTACTACTACTACTACTACTACTACTGCTCATAAATAATAATAATAATGATAGTGGTATTATTATTTTTATCATTATTAAGAAAAAAAAATGGTAGTAGTAGTAGTATATTGTATTATTATTATTATTATTATTATTATTATTATTATTATTATTATTATTACTAGTAGTAGTAGTAGTAATAGTATACATAACATTGTTAACTTTATTATTATTATTATTATTACTAGTAGTAGTAGTAGTAGTAGTAGTATACATAACATTGTTAACTTTATTATTATTAGTATTAGTATTATTATTATTATTATTACTAGTAGTAGTCATAGTAGTAGTAGTAGTAATAGTATACATAACATTGTTAACTTTATTATTATTATTATTAATATTATTATAATAACAACAACAACAACAACAATAATAATAGTAGTAGACTACCACTACTGCTATTATTAATAGCAGTAGTGGTAGTCTACTACTATTATTATTGTTGTTGTTGTTATTATAATTATTATTTATAGTAGTAGTAATAGTAGTAGTAATAGTAGTAGTAGTGTTAATACTAGTATTAGTATATTAGTATTAATATTATAAAATATTATCTATTTATTTTTTATTTTTTTCAAAAGTGAAGATTTCTAAAGCCTTTCAGTAGCCGCAGCGAGTTAATGGTAGACGCAATTAACAAATACATATTGTTCTTCCCGAGAAGAGACGATTGAACACAGCAGTCAGTCAGTGCCGCCTCCGTCTCTATAGTTATGGTGTCTTTTTTGTTTCGGTGGTTAAACAGCTCGCCGTACATAAAGATCTGTATGCCTACAAGGACAAAGGACGGAACGTTCGGCCATGAAATGTACGGCGTGTGTAGATTCCGTACAAAAGAGCCGTACATTCCTATTTCTTGTACAGCGCTCCATTATTGTACACAATCTCTGCTTGTTACATAAATAGATCCATACATTGATTGCTTGTACTATAATCTATCATCCCCTCGGGGCGGCTATCTTCTTCTTTCATTATGGCTGTCCGGTGATTGGTTTTACATGTTATACTACAGAAAACTCATCTCATTGATCAATTGAAGACCATCGGTGGATTTGTAAAGCTTTTACTTATTTTTTTATTTATTACATGCAGCTGGTACATTTTGGCGCTTTTTTTGCTCTCTGTATGTGCGGCTTAGTTTGTTAACTGGCAGCAGTGATACGTTGTATCCAGTCATCATAAATAATCTCCACAATGTGTCTAATACAGGAAGGGTATTTCCTGTGCTCGTTAGCGGCATCCACTGGCCATAATGTGGTATTTTACTGAAATATTGCAATCAGGAAAATACTGGCTCATGGCCACTAGATGGAGCTGGAAATCATAGGAAATACACATAGTATGGGGATTATAGCTTTTGTTGAAGTCACGGTCGAAGGGGAAGTATACAACTCAGAACCAAGAGTTTACCGCCGACAACTAAGTGATGCAGATGCCAGCCAATAGAAGGGGGAGGGTGGTATTTTAAGTTTACATGCTGAGAACTTTCCAGTATAACGCAAGCTTTGGGGGTAAAAGGGGAAGGATGCTGCTCCTAGGGTGCCTTTGTGAAACTTACTTTACATTAGAGGTCCTACAACATATCATTCGTCCCCCCTATCACACCACAGCCCCCCCCTTCACATCAGAGATCCCCATTACATCAGAGCCCCCTTCCCTATCACATCAGAGGTCCTCCAATCACTTCAGGGGTCCCCCCATCATATAAGAGACCCCCCCCCCATCACATCAAAGGTCTTTCCACCACATCAGAGGTTCACATCAGATGCCTCCCATAACATCAGAGCCCCCCTCCCAATAGCATCAGAGGTCCTCCTATCACATTTAGAGGCCCCCATCACACAGTAGATTTCCTCCTTCACATCAAAGGTCCTCCCATTACGTCAGAGGTCCCCCTTCACATAAGAGGCCCCCCATTACATTACAGGGACCCCCATCATATTAGAGGTTCTCCATCACACCAGAGGAACACCCATCATATCACAGGCCCTCATCATTACATGAGAGGTCCCCCTTCACATCAGAGGCCCCATCACATCAAAGGTCCCCCCATCACGTCAGAGGCCCCCCTTCACATCAAATGTCCCCTTCACATCAAAGGTCCCCCCATCACATCAGAGGCCCCCCTTCATATCAAATGTCCCCTTAACATCAAAGGCCCCCCCATTACATCAGAGGACCCCTTCACATGAGAGGTTCTATCATCACATCAGAAGCCCCCACATCATATCAGAGGTCCCTCCCCATTACATCAGAGACCCCATCACATCAGAGGTCCCCCTATCACATCAGAGGCCCCATCACATCAAAGGTCCTCCTTCTCATCAGAGACCCCCTTCTCATCAGAGGTCCCCATCACATTAGAGGCCCCCCATCACATTAGAGGGACCCCCATCATAGTAGAGGTTTCCCATCACACCAGAGGAGCCCCCATCATATTACAGGCCCCCATTATTACATGAGAAGTCCCCCTTCACATCAGAGGCCCCATCACATCAAAGGTCCCCCCATCACGTCAGAGCCCCCCCTTCACATGAAATGTCCCCTTCACATCAAAGGTCCCCCCATCACATCAGAGGCCCCCCTTCATATCAAATGTCCCCTTCACATCAAAGGTCCTCCCATTACGTCAGAGGCCCCCCTTCACATGAGAGGTTCTATCATCACATCAGAGCCCCCACATCATATCAGAGGTCCCTCCCCATTACATCAGAGACCCCATCACATCAGAGGTCCCACCCATCACATCAGAGGCCCCATCACATCAGAGGCCCCATCACATCAAAGGTCCCCCTTCTCATCAGAGGCCCCATTCTCATCAGAGGTCCCCATCACATCAGAGGCCCCCCATCACATTAGAGAGACCCCCATCATATTAGAGGTTTTCCATCACACCAGAGGAACCCAATCATATTACAGGCCCCTATAATTACATCAGAGGTCTCCCTTCACATCAGAGGCCCCCCATCACATCAGAGGTCCCCCATCACATCAGAGGCCCCCCTTCACATTAAACGTCCCCTTCACACCAGAGGCCCCCCATCACATCAGAGCCCCCCCATTAAATCTGAGGTCCCTCCCTATCAAATCAGAGGCTCCATCACATCAAATGTCCCCCTTCTTATCAAAGGCCCCCCCTTCTCATCAGAGGTCCTCCATCACATCAGAGGCTCCCCTTCAAATCAGAGGCCCCCCATCACATTAGAGGGACCCCCGTCATATTAGAGGTTCCCCGTCACACCAGAGGAACCCCCATCATATCAGAGGTCCCCCATGATTACATCAGAAGTCTCACTTCACATCAGAGGCCCCCCCTACACATCAAAGGCCCCCCCTTCATATCAGAGGCCCCCTTTAGATCAGAGGCCCCCCTTCACATCAGAGGCCCCCTTCACATCAGAGGCCCCCTTCACATCAGAGCCCCCCCCCCCATCACATCAGAAGCCCCCCATCACATTAGAGGGACCCCCATCATATTAGAGGTTCCCTGTCACACCAGAGGAACCCCCATCATATCACAGGTCCCCCATGATTACATCAGAGGTCTCCCTTCACATCAGAGGCTTCATCACATCAGAGGCCGCCCATCACATTACAGGTTCCCCATCATTACTTCAGAGGCCCCCCCTTCACATCAGAGGCCCCCTTTACATCAGAGGCCCCCCTTCACATCAGAACCCCCCCCCCCCCCCATCACATCAGAGGTCCCTCCCTATCACATCAGAGCCCCCCTTTACATCAGAGGCCCGATTACATCAAAGGTCCCCCTTCTCATCAGAGGTCCCCCATCACATCAGAGGCTCTCCTTCAAATCAGAGGCCCCCCATCACATTAGAGGGACCTCCATCATATTAGAGGTTCCCCGTCACACCAGAGGAACACCCATCATATCACAGGTCCCCCATCATTACATCAGAGGTCTCCCTTCACATCAGAGGCCCCATCACATCAGAGGTCCCCCCATCACATCAGAGGCCCCCAATCACATTAGAGGGACCCCCATCAAGAGCCCCCACTCCTTCACATCAGACTCCCTCCATCACTAAGTCTTCTCATCCCATTCTGTGAAATACAGCTGTACAGTATAACAATGATGCACAGATATTTAGGATAGAGCCCTTTAGTCAGCACATGTCTATATTAAAATGAGGAAAGGAGGCATGCTGGCGCTTGTAGTTCAGCAACGGTGGGGATGCGGAATCATCATTTCTGGAGATGTGAGTCATGGAATATTCCGAGTTCTAAAGTCCACCAGATGACACGCAAATCTTTTTTATTTAATTTTTAATATTTCATAATAAAAAAATCCCCGGAGATAGGTTTTCTGCGTGTTCTTAGATACATCCAATAGGAGGGAGGAACTAATCTCCTATAAATTGTGATCTGCTGATTCGGGATTAATAATTAATGGGCACAAAGAGAACGCAAAGACTTCTGGATGGAAAAACTTTCCGCCCAGCCCCCGTCTCTTCCCATTGTATTTATCACAATTGTGTAACCGCGGCGAAAGAAAAATTCCTCTGTACCCGGAGTCATACCTTAATGGAATATAAATCTACCGTGATTACGGCCCAGCCGCTAAAATAATCTCAGAGGAATCCATTAAATATCGCGCTCCCTGCCCCCGCCCCCCCCCCCCACTTTGGTTACTTTGCGGCTTTAATTATTAAAATAATAATTTCTAGATCATCATTAGTTTACAATTAATTTATCACCGCGCTACATACAGAATATTATATTAATCCCAAAGGGAATTGTTACATATAATAATCAACCCGTAGAAATCCTTTGCAGTGAATTCCAATTGATGCCTGCGTTGCAGCCGAAATTTCTAATCAGGCTGACATAAAGCAGACTCCAAAATGAGGGGAGATATGTAATACCAATAGATGGGACTTTTGCAGGGACTTCCTGTTATAGGGTGACAACGCTCTGTCCCCAGGGCCGCCACCAGGTACAGGGTACAGGCATTACACCTGTAAGTGGCCATATGGTCCCCAGGGGCCCGGCCGAGCCCCCGTTTTTTTTTTTGACACCCCACCTTTAGAAACTCGCCGCCCCCCCCCCCCACGTTTATTTATTTATTTTTTTTCCTCTTTTTTTTTTTTTTTTTCCGTCTGACCCCCCCCCCCCCCCCCCCCCCCCCCCCCCCCCCCCCCCCCAGACACACACACACCTTTAGCAACAATCGTTTTTTTTTTGGTTTGTGTAATTTTAAAAAAAAAGTCTTCTTTTTTTTTTTCGTCCGACCCCCCCACCTTTAGCAACTCGCGGCAGGAAACCTTCCACTGATGCCAGCGATGGTGCACTATTCCTCCCACTGACAATAATGGTCACAGTTTCAAAGACACCAAAAATTTAGCCCAATGGCACCAAACAGTGTTGTACAATTCTTCCCACTGATGCCAATAATGGGGCACCATATCTCCCACTGACACCAACGATGGGGCACTGTTCCTCCCACTGACACCAACAATAGGGCCCATTGGCACTAACGATGGGACACAATCCCTCCCACTGATGCGAATGATGGGGCACAACTGACAAAAACAATGGGGCACTATTCCTCCCACTGACACCAACAATAGGGCCCAATGGCACTAATGATTGGGCACAATTCCTGCCACTGATGCGGCACAACCAGGGGCGGACTGACAACTCATGGGGCCCCCGGGCAATAGAAGATTATGGGGCCCCCAAGCTTACAGATGGCCACCAAGCAGGTGGCAGTGCAGAGGCGGCGCAGCTAAAATCTCGGGATTTTCACATCAAAAGCATGTCGGTTTTGGACATATCAGGGACAGATGTAAAAAAAAAACAGATTTTTACATACTTTCCCTGGTTTTAATGAGCCTGGCAACCCTGATGGGGCCCCCTAGTGGCATGGGGCCCTCGGGCAGTGCCCGAGTTCCTCAATGGTCAGTCTGCCCCTGGGCACAACTGACAACAACAATGGGGCACTATTCCTCCCACTGACACCAACAATAGGGCCCAATGGCACCAACAATGGGGCACAAATCCTCCCAATGGTGCCAACGATAGGGCCCAATGGCACCAACGATGGGGCACTATTCCTCCCACTGACACCAACAATAGGGCCAAATGACACCAACGATTGGGGCACAATTCCTCTCACTAACTCCAAGGATGGAGCACAATTCCTCCCAACGACGCCAACAATGGGGTACTATTCCTCCTACTGACACCAAAGATGGGGCATTGCTTTACCCACTGATGTCAGTACCTTTTATACTCCCAAAGGCCACAGTGCAGCCCCCCTAAAGTGTGAAGGACCCGTGTTTAGAGAGTTTGGAGACCCCTGCCTTAGGCCGGTGCCACTTATGGCTAGCATTCTTGGCTGGCTTCACAGATGTCCTTGGTTCTACTCTAGGGTGACCAGACATCCCCAGTTTCAGGGGACAGTCCCCTGATTGAGGACACTGTCCCAAGACCAAGTCTGTCCCTGGTTTTGTCCCCAGATTGGATTTAATAGGATTTAATTTCAAAGACAGTCAGTGCAGAATTAAAATTAAAAAAATTGAATTTTACTCCCCGCTCCGCCTAGGGTGACCACGTGTCCGGCATTTTTCAGGTCTGTCCCGGGCACCTTCATTCCAGGACAATACAGTGTCCTGGAATGAAACTGACACAGCCACCCCCCGGGCCAATCTGATGCCCCCAAAAAAGGATTCCACATCACCTCTTTACTCACTGACAGTACTTGTCCTGGCCGGGAATGCCTGGAGGAGCACAATCCCCGCCCCCTGCTTGTGATTGGAGAAATCATAAATCCCGCCTCTTGTGTCCAATCACTGTGCTGTGATTCGTTACAGCACACGCTGTTTTTTGGGGAAGTGGGGTGTCCCTGAATTGTAGTTTGTAAATGTGGTCACCCTAGCTCCGCCGTGCCTACTAGCATAGGGGGGTTGTATTTTTCCCATTATCTGTGCCCCTTTCTGATGATCATGTGTTGGTCGGAGTGGAGGGAATATTTCTTCAGTTTCGGGTGCATGCCCATTCAGCTCCGTTCGCATGTTCTTCTGCCTTGGCACAAATCCTGGCCAGCCGCCTGCCTATCTCCTTACCTTCCCTGGCGGAGTGATCTTCCTCCACTCCCCATCCAGTAGTAGCCGGGGCCCGGAGAGTAAGACTTGAGAGGCTGTGAGGCGGCGGGGACGGGCAGAGAGTCGCTGATTGCCGCCATTACTAGTGAAAAAAAAATATGTCCCCGGATTTCATTTTAAAAATCTGGTCACCTTATTCTACTCCCACCATGGACCCGTCTGCATGGAGTTTGTATTATGTCCCAGGGTAGGTGTGAACTTCCTATGTTTCCTCCCGATAGGCACTTTGGGCCAGATCCACATACAAATAGATCGGCGCAGTGTATCAGAGATACACTACGCCGCCGTATCTTACCTGGCTTAACTTCGAATCCTGGAAGAATTTGCGCCGTAATTTAGGGTGGCGTAGTGTATTTCTGGCGGCGTAATTCAAATCGGCGAGTAGAGGGCGTGATTCATTTAAATGAATCGCGTCTCCGCGGCGATCGAACTGCGCATGCTTCGTTCAGAAATTTCCCGCCGTGCATTGCGCTAAATTACGTCGCAATGACGTTATTTATTTTGACTAGCGTAAATTACGTACATTCCTATTCACGGACGATTTACGCAAAAATAAAAAATAAAAATGTTGACGCGGGAACGATGGCCATACTTGGCCAGTCTAACTATAGGGCGGATAAAAGCAGTTTTAACTATACGCCGGAAAAGGCCAACTAGCGACGCCATACGAGATTGCGACGGCCGCGCGTACGTTCGTGGATCGTCGGAAAAGGCTCATTTGCATACCCGACGCGGAAAACGACATGAACGCCACCCAGCGGACGCCGAAGTATTGCATCTTAGATTCGAAGGCGTACACCTGTCGGATCTAATCCAAAGCCGCCAATATCTTGGTTTGAGGATTTAAACTAAAGATACGACGTGGGAACTTTGAAAGTACGCCGGCGTATCAGGAGATACACCGGCGTACTCTCTCTGTGGATGTGGCCCTTTAGCTTTTACCCCAAATTGGCCAACCAAAGACTACGGTTGGGGCATTAGATTGCCAGCTCCTTTGACAAGCAGGGGCCGATACAGTAAGAATGGCTCTACATACTCGGCGAAAAGACGCGTCGGAGCGCTATAAACTGCCTTGCAAACAGCGAGGACGTGTTTTTGTGAACTGAATGAACCCCCCCAGTACAGAGAGATCTGTATAATTTCAAGGACAACCCCAGAAAATAAAATGTACCACCTGACATATTTCCTTTTTGCAGAGTTTGACCTGCTTTGTACTTTACACATAAATAGATTTATACATTCATCTCTTCTACTGTAACACATTGTCCAACGCACGTGTAGAGTCACATCCCTGGTACTTGGTGAGCTGCACAAGCAGAAAAATATGAAATAAAATACCACCAATGATTGGTTGTTGCTTTTAACCCCGTGTGGTTTATTCAGCACTGTTATACTAAACCTCTTATATTTAAATGTATTTTACTTACTTTACTTTACTTTTTTTTTTACCGCTTTATATTGGACTTTACCCACCTTAACTAGCCCTGGACCCGCCCATTTTTGGCGATTCGGCACTGCTTCGCTTTAACTGACAATTGCGCGGTCGCGCGACGTGGCTCCCAAACAAAATTGATGTCTTTTTTTCCCCACAAATAGAGCTTTCTTTTGGGGGTATTTGATCACCTCTGCGGTTTTTATTTGTTTGCGCTATAAACAACAACAAAAAAGCAGCAATTTCTTTTTGCTATAATAAATATCACCAAAAAATATATAAAACAATTTTTTTTTCCTCAGTCTAGGCCGATACGTATTCTTCTACATATTTTTGGTATAAAAAAAATCGCAATAAGCGTTTGATTGGTTCGCGCAAAAGTTATAGGGCCAGATTCACGTAGAGTTACGCCTGCGTATCGAAACTGCATTTTTACGTTGGCCGCTAGGGGGTTTACGCCTACAATATGCAAATTAGCTAGATACGCCAATTCACGAACGTACGCCCGGCCGTCGCAGTACAGATACGCCATTTACGTAAGGCGTTTTCAGGCGTAAAGTTATTACAACAAAAAGATGGCGCAGCCAATGTTAAGTATGGACGTCGGGACCGCGTTGAATTTTAAAAATTTTACGTTGTTTGCGTAAATCGTCCGTGAATGGGGGCTGGACGTCAATTACGTTCACGTCGAAACCAATGCGTCTTAGGCTGCATTCACACCTAGGCGTCTTTACGCCCTACGCCCGACGCTATTGCAGCTTAAATTACGCTCGAGGGGTGATTTATTATTGTCGGCTATGGAGATGGTTCACATCTCCACGCCGAACGCCGTACGCCTGAAGCTCAAAACAAGTCCCGGACCCTTTTTTCAGACGGCTTTGGCGTTTCAGCATAGCAGACAATGTTAAAATCACCCCTTCCAGCGAAAACAAGGCAAAAAACGAAGCGCTTTGTCGCGGCAAATCGCGGGACAAAACGCTGCATTTTGTCGCGGCAAATCACGATACAATACGCCGCGTTATAGTGTGAATGCAGCCTTAGCGTCGTAATTTGGAGCATCCGCACTGGGATACGTCCACGGACGGTGCATGCGCAGTTTGAAAAATACGTCAATTACGTGGGGTCACTCTTGATTTAAATAAAACACGCCCACATCAAACACTTTTGAATTACGCGGGCTTACGCCGGCCCATTTACGCTACGCCTCCGCAATTAGCTTTGAGAATACAGCACTGGCCTCTCTAATTTACGGCGGCGTAGAGTATATGAGCTAAGTTATGCCTGCGGAAATTTAAACCGCTCTACCTGAATCTGGCCCATAGCGTCTACAAAATAGGGGACAGACTTATGGGTTTTTTTTTTTACCAGTAATGGCGGTGATCTGCGATTTTTATTGTGACCGCGAAATTGCGACAGACATATCGAATACTTTTGACACATTTTTGGGACCATTTACACTTTACAGCGATCAGTGCTATAAAAATGGGGCAGGGAGTAAATTACGTTCATGCCGAAACCAATGAGTCTTAGCGGCGTAATTTGGAGCATGCGCACTGGGATACGTCCACGGACGGCGCCGTTGGTTAAAAACTTCATTTACGTGGGATCACACTAAATTTGAATAAAACACGCCTGGCGGACATCGCCACCGCTGGGCAGTGCACTGGCTTCTGCACGATGCGGCTGGTGCACGCGCCCCTTGGACGACTGGAAAGCCCAGGAAGTCATATGACGCCCACCCCAGGATGGGAGATCCCTCCTACAGATGTCATATGACTATGGGCGGGATGGGAGGTGCTTAAATGTATGGATGTTTTATTTGTAGTGTTGTTTTAATTTAGTTTATTTGATGTTAATGGCTGTTATCGGTAATTTTGTTGTGTTTTTGTATCTTTAGTAAGTTTACTGTTGTGACTTTGGGCTAGATTCAGAAAGATTTACGACGGGTGTATCAGTAGATACGCCGTCGTAAGTCCGAATCCGCGTCGTCGCAACTTTAAGCGTATGCTCAAACTGAGATACGCTTAAATGTTGCTAAGATACGACCGGCGTAAGTCTCCTATCTTAGCTGCCTATTTACGCTGGCCACTAGGGGCGTGTACACTAATTTACGCCTAGAATATATAAATCGGCGAGATACGCCTATTCACGAACGTACGCCCGGCCGTCACAGTAAAGATACGCCGTGTAAGGCGTTTTCAGGCGTAAAGATAAACCACCAAAAGAATGGCGCAGCCAATGTTAAGTATGGACGTCGGGACCGCGTCAAATTTTTCACGTTTTACGTTATATGCGTAACTCGTCCGTGAATGGGGCAGGGAGTAAATTACGTTCATGCCGAAACCAATGAGTCTTAGCGGCGTAATTTGGAGCATGCGCACTGGGATACGTCCACGGACGGCGCCGTTGGTTAAAAACTTCATTTACGTGGGATCACACTAAATTTAAATATAACACGCCCACATCAAACACATTTGAATTAGGCGGGCTTAAGCCGGCCCATATACGCTACGCCACCGTAACTTCGGCCGCAAAAATTTTCAGAATACCATACTCGCCTCTCAAAGTTACGGCGGCGTAGCGTATATGAGAAACGCTACGCCCGCCTAAATGTATCTGAATCTGGCCCTTTGTGTTGTCTTTGTTAAGTGTGTCTGTGTCGAAAAAAAAAAAAATCCCATTTTCCCTTTAATAAAGTTTTCTGTATTTTGTATATGATTTTATACTGGGTTGTATGTTATTATTTTTTAAAAACTCCCTTTTGTGTACTTTAAAAAAAAACGCATTACCCGCTTCCCAACTGATGCATGCACTTATAGGTCAGCAGAATGGCACGGGCAGGCAAAGCAACATATATACACGTTGCATTGAGTCTGCCGCCTAGCACGCGTGCACGCCCGCCACGGTCTCCGATTCGATGTCCGCCGATGTGCTGCGATCAGGTCACGGAAGGGCAGAACGGGGATGTAAACAAGGCATCTGCCTGTTCTGCCTAGTGACAGGATACTGATCGTCTACTCCCTCTCATCGGGGGGCAGTATGTCACGGTAAGCCCCACCCCCACACAGTTAGAATCACTCCCTAAGACACACTTAACCCCTTCTTCGCCCCCTAGTGGTTAACCCCTTCACTGCCAGTGTCTTTTACACAGTAACCAGTGAACTTTTATAGCACTGATCTCTGTATAAATGACAATGGTCCCAAAACAGCATCAAAAGTGTCCGATGTGTCTGCCATAATGTCGCAGTCACGATAAACATCGCTGATCGCCTCCATAACTAGTAAAAAAAATGTCATAAAACTATCCCCTGTTTTGTAGACGCTATGGCCCAGATTCACAGAGCGATTACGCCTGCGCAACAGGAGATGCGAGTGCGTAAGTCGAAATGTGCGCGTGCGTTTCTATGCGCGGCATCCCCAGAACGAGATACGCAAAAAATCTACTTTTTTTTGTCCCGCGTAATTTCGTTAGACTGGCGCATCCGTCCGCGCAAAAGTGCGCTAGACAGACCATTGATTTGCTAGTCAAATATGCTAATGAGGGACTTAGGGGGATCCACAAAAGAACGTTGGGGCAGCGCAGGCGACGCAGTGTGCGCAACAGCAAAATGTCCTGTCTAAAATTAGACCATATAAAAGCTGGTCTAAAAAGAGAAAAAAAGTCTACTTGTTAGATAAAGCAACACTGTTAGTGAGGAGCTCAGCAGTCACACGTGTTGCACAACAATCTGTATGCCAACATGCCAGAGGCATCGTCGCACATAGCTATACTACTGACTTTAGATGAACAAAGAAGGATGAGGGCACGGAGGATGGCACGGAGGATGGCACGGGAGAGGATATACCGCACCCGCATAGACCTGTTTGGCATGAGTGATTCTGAGGTGTATCGCATCTTCAGATTCACCCCTCATGCCATCCTGGAATTAACCACAACCTTGCAGGAGGACATCACCAGCCCAACACACCGCTCACATGCAGTGCAGCCACTGGTCAAGGTCCTGGCAACACTCCATTTCCTTGCCAGTGGCTCTTTTCAGCGTACAAGTGGAGTGGTGGCTGGGATGTCACAATCCTCCATAAGCAGATGTGTGCACCAGGTTGTCCCTGCAATCCTCAGACGCATGGCCAACCAAATCATCAAACCCACCACTGAGGAGCTGCGACTGAAGGCAATGACAGATTTCTACAGAATTGCCAGATTCCCACGCACCGTGGGGGCCATTGATTGCACACATGTGGCACTCCAGCCCCCCCATTAAACAGAGCACATGTACCGCAATCGGAAGCATTGGCATTCCATCAACGTACAGGTGATAGTCGATGCCCAAGGCCTCATATGGCACGTCCGTGCCAAACACCCAGGGTCCAGCCATGACAGCTACATATACAATCAATGCCACATCCGAATGGAATTCGATCAGAACGTGTATGGGGACACCTGGCTGGTTGGTGAGTGACATGGGAGTCAGGCATGACTATCCCCTCCCATGATGCACACATCACAAGGGCCACATGCATGACTAACATCCTCCTGTCTTTTCCCTTACAGGTGACTCTGCATATCCACTGGGACCCCATCTCATGACTCCTATCCGGAACCCCCAAACCCCAGGAGAGGAAAGATACAATCAAGCACATGCTCAAACACGAGCAGTGGTGGAGCGCACCTTTGGCCTACTAAAGTCACGTTTCCGATGCCTGGATAAGTCTGGGGGTACCCTCTTGTATTCCCCAAACTTTGTGTGCCAGATCATCGGTGCATGTTGCATGCTGCACAACTTCGCAGAAAGAAAGGGCCTGCAGATTGGCCTACGTGATGACCTGACCCCTGAACCAGACAATCCCCCCCTAACCGAGGCTACCCCGTCTTCTGAGGGTAGAGCAGCCAGGAGACAACTCACATTGGGCATCTTTGCACGTTAAACACACACATTAATCATGGCACAATGAGAATGCATGCATGCACACCACTGTGGTCCCTAGCACACACACCCCACATCCACATCAAATTGGATTGGCACCAGCCCACCATGCTGGACTTGTGAGCAGCAACGCCACGCCAAGGCTCCAATTATGTCACTGTACATTCATACACCATTCACACGGACCTGGGGATCACTTCTCCCTGGTCCTGGGGAACCCTTCTCCACCAAAATTGAGGGTGACACCCCTTTTCCGGCAGGAATGTCACCCCCACATTCAAACAGCATTCACAACCCAAAAAAAAAAGAAAAAAAATTACCTGCAAAAGCAAAAATTTTCCAGCAAAAAAAAAAAAAAAAGGGGGAAAAAATAATTAATGCCCTTTACGTGAGCCACGCCTGGGGCGCCCCCGGCCACGGCCCCGGCTTCTCAGGGGAGACTCATGGGGAGGGGTAAAACCGGGGAAGGAGGAGCAGCCCCTGATCTCTGCCCACCTGGCGGCCTGCCCTCCAAGGCCACGGCTATTCTGTCCAGGGCAGCACCAAGTGTTGCCGTGTTGGCCTGGATAGCCTGGGTAAGGGCCCTCACATCCTGCCCAATGCCTGCTGATCGTTTAGGCAGGTTGTGAAAGCCCGGGAGTGGGAGTCCAGGTTCCCCAGCGTATCCTTGATGGAGGACAGGCTCTCCTCCATCCGCACCAATGTCTGGCTGACCTGTCCCAGATGGCGGGTCTGAAGGGCCTGGTCCCTTCTCAGAGTGGCGGGCAGGAGATCGGCCAACCCCCTGGTGTTCTGGGACAAAATCCTGCCTCCAGCTGATGCTTGTGGCCGGGGAGAAGGAGAGGCCCTTGGGAGGGGAGCCATGTTGGGGGAGGCTCCCCCTTAGGGAGGGCTGCCTGCTGCCAGCCAGAGGGGAAGAGTCCTCAAAAACCAAAACGTCCAGTGCCTGACATGGACTCCTCCTCCTCATGATTCTCCTCCTCCTCATGATTCTCCTCCTCCTCTTGAACCTCCTCCGTGGACTCCGGCCTTGTTGGGGGGGGCCTCATTAGGCTGCTGTCCTGGGGTTGGTGCGGTCAGGCCAGATGGCCCTGCACCCTCCTGCACATCTGTGGATGACACAAAACATTCACAGGTTGGAGGATCCACACACTTGCCACATATTCCCTTTCACCCCCTCCCCCACACATGCTACACACCTGATATAAAAAAAAATACTTACCTGGCACCACGGGCTCCAGACTTGAGTCAAAGCCGGGCAGGCCCTCAACTTCATGCCGATGAAAGGTCAGGGCCACCGCACGCTCCTCTGCTGTCAGCCTAATACGGCATGGTGGGCCCCCTCCTGTGCCCCTGGCATGGGCATGCATTCTGGCCAGCTTCTGTTTGACCAGACGCCGGAGGTCATTGATTTTTTTGTCAATCCCAGACCGGGTCCGTGTCTCCCCCTGCCCCGCTGAATTGACCTGCTCAGTGATCCTATCCAAAATCTCCCTCCTCCTGGCCGGGGTGGTGTTGGCACTGTCCGGGCCGTGGAGGAAACGCCCATAATCGCTAATGGCCCGGGCAAGAATTTGTTTTTCCCCAACTGTAAAATTGAGCTTTCGTTTTCTCTCTGTCATACTTCCAAAAAAACTCACTCCCAGTCAACAAAATCACTCACAAAAACAAGCACAACCAATCAAGCAAGAACACACACAAAGAGAAAACTACTCAGCAAGAAACAGTCAGGCCGTGTACACACGGCAGAGAACCTCGATGGGCAGAACACATCGTTCCGCCCGTCGAGGTTCCCTGCCGGCCGTCGAAATCGGCGACCCGCCCGTCGGGAATGGCAACCAGCCATTCTTCCAGGCGGGCCGTCGAGCAAATAGAGAGCGTGCTCTCTATTTCTGCTCGATGGGCTTCCCGACGGGAAGCTCGCCGAGAGCGTACACACGGCCGAGGTCCTCGCTGGAATGCAGCTTCCAGCGAGGTTCTCGCTGGTTTCCAGCGAGAACCTCGGTCGTGTGTACACGGCCTCACAAAAAAAAACAGCAAAAAAACAGCAGCAAAACAAACGAACAGGAATATATCAATCAAACAAACAGTCTCTCAAACACTTATCAAAAAACACTTTCAAAGATCTACTAACAAACACTTGATTATCACACAGAACACTAATCTGACAACTACAAAACACACCACAACGAACAACAGGACAAAAGCACTTGGTTAAATGGGAAGGGACAAAGGGATGCGTTTGTGTGTGTCTATTTATGCTGTTTGCGTAGTTCACAACGTTGCCCTAGTCCATTTCCAATTTCACTGATTGCGCCGCTCCCGAGTTGTGAGCATGCGCACAGCGGAGCTGACCATGGTCTCCTTCAAGCGCGCATGCGCAAGCCGGCCGGCCCTTCATTTGCATGGGGTCACGGCTCATTTCAATGTAACCCGCCCACGTCCTTCCCAATTTGTATTACTCCGCCTTACGCCTCTGAAAAAACGTTACGCATGCGCAATTTCCTGCGCAAAAGCTACGAGAATAGGGTGATTACGCGGCAAAATTGCGCAAGTCTAACGTAAAGGCGGTGCGCTACGCCGGTCCAATAATGCGCAGATGTACCTGAATCTGGGCCCATAACTTTTGCGCAAACCAATCAATAAACACTTATTGCAATTTTATTTACCAAAAATATGTAGAAGAATACGTATCCGCCTAAACTGAGGGAAAAAAAAGAAGTTTTTTTTATATACCGTATATATATATTTTTTGGGGATATTTATTATAGCAAAAAGTAAAAAATATTGCTTTTTTTTCCAAATTGTCGCTCTATTTTTGTTTAAAGCACAAAAAATAAAAACTGCAGAGGTGATCAAATACCACCAAAAGAAAGCTCTATTTGTGGGGAAAAAAGGACATCAATTTTGTTTGGGAGCCACGCCGCACGACCGCTCAATTGTTAATTAAAGCGACGCAGTGCAGAATCGCAAAAAGTGGCCCGGTCATTTGCCTTTGGGATTAATAGAGTATTCTGTATTTTAGATATGATTTCATACTGGGTTGTATATTAATATTTTTATTTATTTTTTGTACCCAAAAAATCCCTTTTGTGTACATTCAATAAAACAAAACGTAATACTGGTGATTACTGCCCCATCTGCCTTGGACCATCAAAATACTGCCCCCGCCCCCCCCACCATAATGATTTACTGAAGATAGCCACAGAGCTTATGATATGCGCATTCCCACTTATTACATGTAAGTAATATTGGTAATATAGTAATAATTTGTAATAATTACCGTATATACTCGAGTATTTATTTGTGCTGAAAATGCCCCCCCTCGGCTTATACTCAAGTAACCTTTTTGCGCCTGATCTCCCAGCTGTAGGTCCCCTGGACCCCAAACTTGGCACACATGTAGCCCCACTCTTCCTCTACAAGTTTGTTGTCTGGGGGACCTATGGCCAGGGAGCACCAATTTTTGAAAGCTGGGCACCCCTTCCATAGACTCCCATGTTAAATGGTAATTTCTCCAGTGGCTTTGGGGACCCAGTACCGGCCGGTCGTAGGTCCCCTGGACTCGGAACTTCTGGGGGACCAACAGCTGGGGAGCACCGATTTCTCAAAGTAGGTCATACCTTCCATAGACTTCCATGGTAAACGCCAGTCTAGTCATGGGCACAGTGAGGCATGGGCACAGTGAGGCATGGACACAGTTGAGGCATGGGCACAGTGAGGCAAAGTGAGGCACATTGAGGCATGGGCACAGTGAGGCATGGACACAATGAGGCATGGACACAGTGAGGCATGGGCACAGGGAGGCATGGACACAGGGAGGCATGGACACAGTGAGGCATGGACACAGTGAGGCATGGACACAGTGAGGCATGGACACAGTGAGGCATGGACACAGTGAGGCATGGACACAGTGAGGCATGGACATAGTGAGGCATGGGCACAGGGAGGCATGGACACAGTGAGGCATGGGCACAGTGAGGCATGGGCACAGTGAGGCATGGACACAGTGAGGCATGGGCACAGGGAGGCATGGACACAGTGAGACATGGACACAGGGAGGCATGGACACAGTGAGACATGGACACAGTGAGGCATGGACATAGTGAGTAGGGGTGCAATGGATCGTGACCGATCCGCGATCCGAACGGGTCGACCTATTCGGATCGGCACAGTATGCGATCCGCGGACCGCACTGCCGCCGGGGCCTTAGGAAAGGCCGCGGCTTCGGCCTAGCTCTGGAGCAATCAGCCATCTTAGTACACCCGGCGGCGGTGCGCTCTGACGCCATCACCCCTCCCTCTGCTTGTGGATTTTCTATTCTGCAAGAGCGTGCGCCACAACAAGTACAGTGAGTTGTATGTTGAACTGGCAGTGGCTATTATATATTAGTGATTATGGGGGTGATGTTGGACTGGCTATAATTACTAGTGTGGGGGCAATGTTGGACTGGAACAGTGATGGTGATGACGAGTGGGGGGACAATGGTGGACATTACAGTGACGAGTGGGGGGGCAAGTTATGTTTGTCGTGTGTGTGTGTGTGTTTTTTTTTTTACTGATCCGAAAAATGATCCGATCCGTGACTCCTGATCCGAGGAACGATCCAAACCGTGAGTTTTTTGATCCGTTGCACCCCTAATAGTGAGGCATGGGCACAAAGAGACATGGACACAGTGAGACATGGACACAGTGAGGCATGGGCATAGTAAGGCATGGGCATAGTGAGGCATGGGCACAGTGAGACATGGACACAGTGAGGCATTGACACAGTGAGGCATGGGCACAGTGAGACATGGACACAGTGAGGCATTGACACAGTGAGGCATGGGCACAGAAAGACATGGGAGCAATGAGGCATGGGCGCAGTGAGGCATGGGCGCAGTGAGGCATGGGCACACTGAGGCATGGGCACACTGAGGCATAGGCACAGTGAGGCATGCACATCAACAAAGTGAGGCACAGTGAGGCATGGAGATGGACACCCTAGGCTTATAATCGAGTCAATAAGTTTGCCTTGGCTTATATTCAGGTCGGCTTATACTCGAGTGTATACGGTACTAATAATAAACATTTTCCTTTTTTATTGTTAATAAAATATCAAATTTCTCCAGTGTACATCATCCTTTGCAAGAAATAATAACTCCCATCTATTCTTTGTTGACTGTTCCCTTGTAACGTTCTGATCGCGAACCGCCCCTCCCCCTGCTATACGCCATTGCTAAGTCAGAAGTGCTTGATTGGCCTTTATTTAATGGCTGGCAGAAGAAAGTGGAAGTAGATTAAAAAAAAAGAAACATTCAATCAAGAAGTGCTGGGATGAAATATGACCCGAGGACCTTCGGAATTCCTTGCAGAGTGACACGAGAGTATAAAAGAGCAGCCATTGTCCGCGCCTCTCCATCAATGCCACATGGTAGGGCTCTTAATTGGGTGTTTGTCCGAAGACACAAAAAAGCCGTAATAGCGAGAGCGATATTCACCTAATGGGGGATGTTATATGGATTCGCTGTGCGGCAGACCTGACTCATATGGCCATCGCCGGGCTCACATAATCCACTTAAAGGGTCGCTCCGTCAGGACTGCAGTACATTGATTTTTCAGCTTTGCACAAATTGGTGCGGATATATTTGCTCCTCGTACACAAGGGTTTTAACACCTGAGGTTTCAGCAGCAGTATATTGTACGTAAGTACACTTTCATTACATGGATTTACTCTGCTGATATCACAAGATATTTTTGCCTGGTACTTATCATATGTAAAAATTGGTAGATGCGGGAGAGTAAGACCACAAGATAATCTCTTCTGTCTCTAGCCACTTACAGACCGCCCGCCGTCATTATACGTCGGTATTTTGAAGAGGAATACCGTTGTTATGGCAGCAGCTAGCTATCATATCCCCGGTATCCTCTTCTTCAGCGGTCAGTCCTCTTTCAGTAAAAGTGGTCTCTGCGGCAGATACGCCCCAAGATGGGGAATGAGTACACAAGCCTGTCACCATGGCGGATGACATGGGCAGGGTCTAAGCACTAACCGGTATTCACCAGAGCTCCCCATGGTGAAGAAGGGTTTTGTTGGGTGTTAGTACGTGGTCGTGGTCCTCAAGATGAGCCCACTGCAAAGTGAGAAAGCCTGGGTCCAGTAGCAGATAAAGCAGGTAGGAATTAAGCAAAAGCATAGTCGAGGAACAAGCCAAAGGTTGGTAACAAGTGGTTTCAGGTTGGGATCAAGCAGAAGCATAATCAAGGAACAAGCTGAAGGTTGGTAACAAGTGGTTGCAGGTTGGGATCAAGCAGAAGCATAGTCAAGGAACAAGCTGAAGGTTGGTAACAAGAGAGTGCAGGTTGGGATCAAGCAGAAGCAAAGTCAAGGAACAAGCTAAAGGTTGGTAACAAGTGGTTGAAGTTTGGGATCAAGCAGAAGCATAGTCAAGGAACAAGCTGAAGGTCAGTAAACAAGTGGTTGCAGGTTGGGGTAAAGGGAAAGCGTATGTAGAAAAATAAGGCAAAGCTCGGTAACCAGTGGTAACAGAGATAAGGAAAGCTGCAGGTACACAAAGAAGGAATATATCAACTGGAGAGAGCACAATAATCTAGCAAACAGGCGGTGGAGAGACATGGCATAAGTCAGGAAGTTCACGGAAGGAGCAAAGCGTTCAAGGATCTACCAGAAATGAGACAAAACTAGAAAGTCCAAAAGATCAGACAAAGAGCTGTCCAGCATCTCAGGTGGCTCAGCAAGAAGAGCCACTGCCGGTCACAGCATGGGTTGAGGGCTCCACCAACCAAAATCTACTTCAGATTCCCAAAGCCAAATATAGGTCCAAAGGAGAAAGAAGATTTGCGGTCCAAGGACTTATGCCGCGTACACACGGTCGCTTTTTGCGATGAAAAAAAACGTAGTTTTTTTAAAACGTCATTTAAATTGATCGTGTGTGGGCAAAACGTTGTTTTTTGTCTTCAAAAAAACGACCAAAAAAAAATTCCAACATGCTTGAATTTTTTGTGTCGTTTTTCAAAACGTCGTTTTTTGTTTCACAAAAAGTCACCGTGTGTAGCAAAAACGTCGTTTAAAATGACGTTTTTCAACCCGCGCATGCCCAGAAGCTAGTTATGAAGCGAGCTTCAATGGAAAAGAGTGGTGAACGTAACCTCGCTTTTTGTGAAAAAACGATGGTTTGTAGGCAACATCGTCATTGAAAAGTGACGTTTCAAAAAACGTTGTTTTTTACTTCACAGAAAACGTCGTTTTTTTTCATTTCCCAAAAAATGATCGTGTGTACGCGGCATTAGACTGTGGAAGGCACTACCAACCAGCATCCGGTTAGAGGAGAACCACTTGGCCTTCAGAAGAAAGATCAAAACCCATCTCTTCTGAGATCATGGACACCAAGCGCCCAGAGGCGATTCAGTTTACATGTGTTGCGCTATATAAGTTTCTCACTCACTCAAGATGGGAGCAGAAGTAGGGTTTGGGAGAAAGGCAAGGGAGTAAGATTAAAACAGAAGTAGGGATGGGGAGAAAGGGAAGGGAGTAAGATGCGAACAGAAGTAGGGATGGGGAGAAAGGGAAGGGAGAAAGATGAGAGCAGAAGTAGGGATGGGGAGAAAGGGAAGGGAGAAAGATGAGAGCAGAAGTAGGGATGGGGAGAAAGGGAAGGGAGTAAGATGAGAACAGAAGTAGGGACGGGGGAGAAAGGGAAGGGAGTAAGATGAGAGCAGAAGTAGGGATGGGAGAAAGGGGAGGGAGTAAGATGAGAGCAGATTTGGGGATGGGGAAAAAGGGAAGGGAGTAAGATGAGAGCAGAAGTAGGGTTTGGGCGAAAGGCAAGGGAGTAAGATGAGAGCAGAAGTAGGCAGGGCCGATCCTAGTGTCATAGGCGCCTGGGTGCAGAAATATTTCTGGTGCCCCACACGGGCGTTGTCATTTTACTAACCTTTACATCTCATTATACATCACATCTGTAGATGGACTAGGCGCAGGAATGGGCAGGGGCTGTGTATCCTATGCAATCTATCATGCCATAAAACATCTAGAGCAGGGACAGCCCAGAGCAGGTGTAAAGGGATACTGGGGATGCCATTCTCCAGCACACAGCACACTGAACACTGTGACTCACAATTCTCTCTCTGTGCAGCCTGAGATAGAGATGGGAGTGGGAGGTATTCCAACTGGAGTTGGTGTAGACAGTGCGGGATACAAGACTCCCAGTGTTAGGAATTCATTCCTGCACATCAGCACTCAGCAGCCACTGAAAACTAGAACTCTCATGTCAGGAAGAGGAGCAGCCCCTCCCCCGAGCACTGGACGGCTGCCCTATGCTCACACATCAGTTCTGGACGGACACATACCTATGCTCAGAACACTAGTTCTGGATGGACACAAACAAGGAGAGAAGGACGGGAGAACTCTGGCACTTTGGCACCCCCACCTCTGCAGGCGCCTGGGTGCAATGCACCCTGTGCACCCTGCCTAGGATCAGCCCTGGAAGTAGGGATGGGGAGAAAGGGAAGGGAGTAAGATGAGAGCAGAAGTAGGGTTGGGATGAATGGGGAGGGAGTAAGATGAGAGCAGAAGTAGGGATGGGGAGACAGGGAAGGAGAGGACAGAGGAGAAGAGAGAGTGGAGGAGAGGAAAGGAAATAGGTGTCAATGGACTGTTTTAGGGGTCTATCTTAAACATATTTTCATTTTTGATGAAGTTCTCCTTTAACTGAGCAGCGCTACCCTCTCATGTTACCTGTCTTTGGCTCAAAACACCCTGCATGTAGTTGACATCTAATTACGTTTTTACACAACGTAGCCAATCCACAGTTAAACAAAAAAAAGCTCTGGTGTCACCATCCAGCCCAATCACCGGATTACGTACGAGTATATTACCTCGGTGAGAGGCTTGTTGATTTGGTGTTAGACTCACTATTTATTTTTAGCATAAATTTCATCAATCTCTGCAGAGCCCGGCTGGCAGAAAGACCTCTCAGTCGTTTTTTTAGCGCAGCACAATTTGGCGGAGAACCTCCTCTCGCCGGGGCCTTGAAGTTTCTCCGGCACAGAATTGAGTTCACTGGCACCTCTGTAAAAGAATGAATTATTATCATTATTATTTCAAGGTAACTCAACTTCAGCGGGTCATATTTCAAGGCCTGAGAAGGATTCATAAGAGGCCGCGACTGAACCGCGGTGTGCGATTGCAGGAGAACAATGTCTACTAAAAAATCTTGTCTGCGGGAGAAGGGGGAAGCGGGGAGGGATGGAGGGTAAAGAGTTCAGCTCTGCAAGTTATACTGGGTACAGAAAATGGCGGCCTGAAGTCCTAACTCATTTTTTTTCGGAGACGTGCATAGACTTAAATGTAAATCTCAGCTGAATGACTTCTAGTTTTCTAGCTCTCTTCCTTTCATCTTTGCTTCTTATTTTCTGCATCCAGGTGCTACATACCTCCAGCGGACTCTTTGGATCCACTTCATGTTTACATGTACTCCAGTGATGGCTGCATACTAGGGTGCCCACATGTTCCGGATTGTCCGGGAATGTCCTGAAATTCGCATTTGTGTCCCGTGTCCCGGGCACCTTCATTCCTGGACAATACAGTACAAAAAACATGCAAACGTTGAATCTCTCATTGAAGGCTTATGGTGTCTGTCAAAAGTTCTAAGAAGATTCAACAGAGGAGCTAAAATGTAAGACGCCGCGATCGTACATTTCCGGTCAAATGCTCCGCCCATAGGCTATAGAAGAATTTGAATGTTGGTTGACTAGTAATAATAATTTATAAATATAATTATTACAAGTGTCATACAACATTAGAATTCTTCTATAGCTTGTAGGCGGAACATTCGACCGGAAATGTACGATTGCGGCGTCGTACAGTTTCGCTGCTCCGTAGAATCTTCTTAGAACATTCCACAGACACCATGAGCCTTCAATGACAGATTCGACCTTAATTTGTTCGCATTTTCGGACGAATGCATATTTTAACGAAACAAAATAAATAAAAACGAATTTCGGGAGTAACTAAATTAATTAATTTTTTGGACGAAAACGAAATTCCGAAACAAAATATTTCACATAATGTAGAACATTTTCTGCTTATAACACAAAAAAAAATGCCGTACGCCTCCCACAGTCCTGTCCCTCCATCTATCTTCTAGTATAATAGAGAGGAGGGAGGCTTGTAGTCTTGTAGAAGTCTCCTAACCACAATTAGACTTAAGCTCAGTCTTCTTTCTTTCTTCTTTCTTCTTCTTTCTTTCTTTCTTCTTCTTCTTTCTTCTTTTTCTTTCTTCTTCTTCTTTCTTCTCTCTTCTTCTTTCTCCTTCTTTCTTCTTCTTTCTTCCTCTTCTTCTTCCTTCTTCTTCTTTCTTCTTCTTTCTTCTTTCTTCTTCTTTCTTCCTCTTCTTCTTCCTTCTTCTTCTTTCTTCTTCCTTCTTCTTCTTTCTTCTTCTTTCTTCTACTTCTTTCCTCTTCTTCTTCTTTCTTCTTCTTTCTTCTTCTTTATTCTTCTTTCTTCATTCTTCTTTCTAATTATTTGTTCTTTCTTCTTCATTATTCTTTCTTCTTCTTTCTTCTTTCCCTGTTCTTCTTCGTTCTTCTTTCTTCTTCTTCTTCTTCTTCTTTCTTCTTCTTCTTTCTTCTTCTTCCTTCTTCTTCTTTCTTCTACTTCCTTCCTCTTCTTCTTCTTCTTCTTCTTCTTTCTTCTTCTTTCTTCCTCTTCTTCTTCCTTCTTCTTTCTTCTTCTTTCTTCTTTCTTCTTCTTTCTTCCTTCTTCTTTCTTCTTCCTTCTTCTTCTTTCTTCTTCTTTCTTCTACTTCTTTCCTCTTCTTCTTTCTTCTTCTTCTTTATTCTTCTTTCTTCATTCTTCTTTCTAATTATTTGTTATTTCTTCTTCATTATTCTTTCTTCTTCTTTCTTCTTTCCCTGTTCTTCTTCGTTCTTCTTTCTCCTTCTTCTTCTTCTTCTTCTTTCTTCTTCTTCTTTCTTCTTCTTTCTTCTTCTTTCTTCTACTTCCTTCCTCTTCTTCTTCTTCTTCCTCTTTCTTCTTCTTCTTCTTTCTTCTTCTTCCTTCTTCTTCTTTCTTCTTCTTTCTTCTTCGTTCTTCTTCTTTCTTCATTCTTCTTTCTAATTCTTTGTTCTTTCTTCTCTCTTCTTCTCTCTTCTTCTTCTTTCTTCTTTCTTTGTCTTCTTTCTTCTTCTCTCTGCTTCTTTCTTCTTCTTCTTTTTTCTTCTTCTTCTTTCTTCTTCTCTCTGCTTCTTTCTTCTTCTTCTTCTTTCTTCTTCTTTCTTCTTCTTCTTCTTATTTCTTCTTCTTTCTTCTTCTTCTTTCTTCTTCTTTCTTCTTCTTCTCTCTTCTTCGTTATTCTTTCTTTGTCTTCTTTCTTCTTCTCTCTGCTTCTTTCTTCTTCTTCTTTCTTCTTCTTCTTCTTATTTCTTCTTCTTTCTTCTTCTTCTTTTTTCTTCCTCTTCTTTTTTCTACTTCTTCTTCCACATCAGACATCTCTCTTCTTATTGCATCAGCTGCCAGTCAATTAATTAAATGTTGAAAAAAAGTCTTCTCAAAATGAGAACTTTACTTAAGCCTACATGAAATGATAATAATAAAAAAGACGGATAATTATTTTCCCTCGGAAAGTCTCAGATCGGCCCACGTTTTCATTAGTTGTAACATAAAAGAGAAACCTGGCAAGCCTAATTAAACTCCCCAACCTGTCTGCTCCGTGACACTTCTGTCTGCCTGTGTGGCATTATGATCAGCGCCTCGGTTGATAGGCCATATCTCATCGCTGTTTCATGTTTGCGAGCGAGAGAAGATCAGACAACGGGACTATTTTTAATGATCGGTTTTGGCGGGGTCGGCGGGGGAGGGCAGAGTGATTAATTTCGGGGCAGCCAAGTTGCTTTCACTTGTGGTGTTGTCGAGAATCCTCTGATGTTTGTCTCTTTAAACGTTAAGCGGCCGCCCACCGGCGATAGCGGTGCGAGTGATCTGAGATCCAAGAAAGGTCTTCTATGAGTGTGGCCCATTATGGGGGTTCATGTTATGGAATGATGTTAAAGCCTTACTGGACCTTCTGCTTAATCCAGCTAAATGCATTCCATGTTCATCAAAAGAAAAGGAGTGCAATGTCTTAACCACTTGTAGCGCCGTACTACCAATGACTGGGTGGATATTCTATATTTAGAGGGTGTCTGAGCCAATAGTAGTCTCAGACTTTGTTTAATTTCATTAAATTAGCCTCTGTTCTGGCTATGGTTGTGTTTGATAGGATTTCCCACTGTTCCCTGTAGGTGGCGTTACCACTTCCGGCCAATGTTGGAACACAAGCAAACCATAATGTATTGGGTGACCCTTCTTGGCAGCAGCCCAGTGGGAGTGGTGCCCGGCTCTACATGCCGGGAAGGGGTACTTAAGGGGCAGACGCCGTTTTTCAGGGGCCCTTTGCCACGTGGCCCTCCTGGCGCGAGGTATGCGTGTGTGATTCCTGCCTCGGGATCACGTTGGTCCGAGGCTGCATCTCTATTGAGAAGGCCCAGCTATGCTGGCTGGGGCCTATGATTATAAAGGGGATCCACCTTTTGCGTCGCTTTAACTGACAATTGCGCGGTCGTGCGACGTGGCTTTCTTTTGGTGGTGTTTGATAACCTCTGCGGTTTTTATTTTTTTGCGCTATAAACAAAAATAGAGCGACAATTTAAAAAGAAAATGCAATATTTTTAACTTTTTGCTATAATAAATATCCCCAAAAATATTAAAAAAAAAACAAAAAAAAACTTTTTTTTTCCTCAGTTTAGGCCGATACGTATTCTTCTACCTATTTTTGGTGAAAAAATTTGCAATAAGTGTTTATTGATTGATTTGCGCAAAAGTTATAGGGCCAGATTCTCGTACATCTCCGCTTTTTGTGTGGAGTGTAGCGTAACCCATTTACGCTACGCCTCCGCACTTTTTACGGGCAAGTGCTGTATTCTCAAAGCACTTGCTCCGTAATTTGCGGTGGCGTAGCGTAAATGGAACGGCGTAAGGCCACGTACTTCAAATAGGGAAGGAGGGGGGCGTGCTGTATTTAAGCACGCCCCCGCGCTGAACGAACTGCGCATGCGCCGGCCGTAAACGTAGCCCACTGCGCATGCTCCATAGTACGCCGCAAATACATTCATTTCGACGGCAACGTAATTAACGTACAGCCCTATTCACGACGAGTTATGTAAACAACGGAAAAACACGACGCTGTCCCGACGTCCATACTTAACATGGCTTACGCCGGACCTACGCAAGGTTACCCCTCATATAGCAGGGGTAACCTTACGCTTACGCAAACTACGTAAACTACGACGACGGCGCGCAAATACGTTCGGAAATTGGCGTATCAGGCTCATTTGCATATTCGACGCAGAAATCGATGGGAACGCCACCTAGCGGCCTGCGTAACATTACAACTTATATCCGCCGGTGTAAGTGACTTACGCAAGTCGGATCTAAGCAAAATCTATGCCTAACTGATTCTAAGAATCAGTTGCATAGATACCCAGGGCCAGATACAGAGATACAACGGTGTATCTGGAGAAACACCGTCGTATCTCTTCTGAGAATCTGGCCCATAGCGTCTACAAAATAGGGGATAGTTTTATGGCATCCCTGCTTCCTGCTAATTAGAGAGCTCAGACTGTGGCTCAACGAGTGGATGGGGAAAGGGGCGTGTTAGACCTCTGCAGAGAGACCACTGCTTTTATATTTATCAAACATTTGTGAACAAAGCCAAGAACATTTTAATTGGGCTTACATTGCACTGAAGATTGGACTTGCAATTTTTTTTTGGAGGCAGATGTGTTGGGGTGGGCTACAAGGCAAGTGCGTTGTGCTGTGCTGCCTCGATGCATTGGCACCGCAACACACCGTACTGCGTGTCACAGCTTGCCGCGTGTTACTGAAATGCTCAGCAGAAGGTTACCACAATGCACTACGGTGAACGGGATATAAACAGGCTAAAGTTAGACTGCAGCCAAATCAGTAAATTAATAGAATTTCAAGATACGAAAAGTTTCATTGACACCTTTGTGCTTGTAAATCCCATGCCATTTCCTGAATTTTTCACATGCAAACTGTAAGTGAGCATATGAAATGATTATAGGTGACAACATGTATTATTAATGAACGTTCACACCGTTTTACTAAAACTGCAAAATATCACATAAAGCATAAAGGTGTCATGGGGCTCTAGGGCTTCGGTAGTAAACGGTGTATCGGGTCTCTTCTGTTGGCAATCGTCCTGACATAAACTGCAAAAAAATATATATTTTCTGTTTCCAGCTCGGTTGCCAACCATCCAGAAACTCATGGACAGGCCAGACAAAAAAATTCAGGTCATCTGAGGCTGACTGAAAAACCTGGGCAGGGCCGTCTTTAAGGCCGGGCAAAAGGGGAAGCTGCCCTAGGCCCTGTCATTGTTGTGGAGCCCAAAGCAGCTGCCTCCTACTTGCCAACTATCTCAGTTTAAATTCCCTTGTCCTTTGAAGTTTTAGTCCTGTGCTGTGCCCCGATATCTCAGTGTGAAGTGCTGCCCAGCTTTGCCCTATTGTTTTGCGTACATGTGACTCATCTGCGTACCCTGTGTTTACATGTAAATAACTGTCATTCATATGTAAATACCAACAGCATTGATCTGTAAATAAAGGCATCATTCATATGTATGTCATGCCCCTCTGCAGTGAGGAGATGATGTGCTGTAACCTCTAGCAACCAATCAGTGAGCAGAATTCCTACACTATTCCTCCCACTGACACCAATGATGGGACACTATTCCTCCCATCATTGGTGTCAGCGGGAGGAAAAGTGTCCCATGATTGGTGTCAGTGGGAGGAAAAGTGTCCCATCATTGGTGTCAGTGGGAGGAATAGTGTCCCATCTTTGGTGCCAGTGGGAGGAATAGTGTAGTAATCTCTAGCAACCAATCAACATGAAGAAATCATGTGCTGTAACCTCTAGCAACCAATCAGTGAGCAGAATTCCTACACTATTCCTCCCACTGACACCAATGATGGGACACTATTCCTCCCATCATTGGTGTCAGCGGGAGGAAAAGTGTCCCATCATTGGTGTCAGTGGGAGGAATAGTGTCCCATCATTGGTGCCAGTGGGAGGAATAGTGTAGTAATCTCTAGCAACCAATCAACATGAAGAAATCATGTGCTGTAACTTCTAGCAACTAATCAGTGAGCCGTAATGTGTGCTGTAACCTCTAGCAACCAGTCAGTAAGTGGTAATGATATGCTGTAACATCTAGCAACCAATCAGCGAGCAGTAATAATGCACAGTAAACTCTAACAAACCAAATCAACCAGAAGAAATCATGTGCTGTAAACTCTAGAAACCAGTCAGTAAGTGGTAATGATATGCCGTAACCTCTAGCAACCAATCAGCGTGCAGTATTACTGTACAGTAAACTCTATCAACCAATCAACAAGAAGAAATCATGTGTTGTAACCTCTAGCAACTAATCAGTGAGCCGTAATGTGTGCTGTAACCTCTAGCAACCAGTCAGTAAGTGGTAATGATACTCTGTAACCTCTAGCAACCAATCAGCGTGCAGTATTACTGAACAGTAATCACTAGCAACCAATCAACAAGAAGAAATCATGTGTTGTAACCGCTAGCAACTAATCCGTGAGCCGTAATGTGTGTTGTGACCTCTAGCAACCAGTCAGTAAGCGGTAATGATATGCTGTAACCTCTGGCAACCAATCGCAATCTCTGCCTGATCTGATACAGTAAACTGATTTTAAGTCTCTCAGAGGAGGTGGAGAGCGAAATTGTATGGGGGGGGGGGGGGGAGGCAAGAAAATTCTTGCCCAGGATCCAATCAACATTAAAGATGGCCCTGAACCTGGGACAAAAATGGATGTCTTCAAAAAATACTGATATGATATATATTGAAGTTTATAGAACTCTGGTCTTCCCTTCAGTCTGAACAGTTGTTCAGGTTCTTCCTCTGTACCGAAGTTGCTTGCTCTGATTTGAACGCACACTGTGAACTTCACACAACGTGCATTAGAGGTTGAAGCAAGTCATTCTATTCTATTAGGTGGTGTTGGTATTGGCAACTATGCAGGCATCATCAGATAGGAGGTCAATCAGCAACCACTCAATGGCACCCTAAAACCGCTCGAGGAAACCTAGACCGCGACTGCTTGAAAATGGCTGCTTTGTATTGTTCACCAAGCTACCTGTTGGACATTAGGACAAACACCCTTACAGACAACAACAAAAAAAACATTGGTGTCATGCTGTTGGCTCAGGAACCATGCAGGCACCATCGGGTACGAGGTCAATCAGCCAAAACTCAAGGAACCCTTAGAAATCTCTTGAAGAATCCTAGAGCTCTACTGGTTGAAAATGGCTGCTTTGTATTGTCCACTAAGGTGCTTATGAGATAACAGGACAAACACCCTTACAGAAATAAAAAAATAAAAAATAATTGTTTTTTATGCTGTTGGCTTTACCAAGTGATCTTGGCTCTGGAACTCAGTAGACACCATAAGACAGGAGGTTCAATCAGCTACAACGCAATGAATGCCTAGAAACCTCTTGAGAAACCCCAACGCTCGATTGGTTGAGAACAGCTGCTTCGTATTGTCCACTAAGGTGCCTGTTGCAAAATAGAACAGCACAGTTGTCTCATGCCTTGTACACACGATCGCTTTTCCCGGCGGTAAAATGTCTGCCGGGAAAACCAAGGGGAAAACCAAGAACCTGCTCGGTAGCTTTTTCCCCCCACACATGGCCGCTTACCCCGACTTGTTCATTCTCCGACATTTTCATTCCCCGACTTAGTTGGGGTAGGCGGTACACTTTGGTGGGGGTGGGTCAGCCACAACCTGTGACCTTTGACCTCTGAGAACCCGCCTTCTGACCGTTGACCTCTGGGGGAGGTCCCTGTTCCAATTCCTGAGTCCTAGCCATCTTCTTTAATGGGAAATCCTAACCCTAACCCCTAACCCTAACCCTAGAGAACTTTGGTCGGGAAACCTAGCCGTGTGAATGCTCCACCGCAGGTTTTCCCCATAGGGAAACCGCCGGCTTAAAAACCACCGGGAAACCATTTTTTACCTCTGGGGGAGGTCCCTGTTCCAATTCCTGAGTCCTAGCCATATCCTTCAATGGGAAACACTAACCCCTAACCCCTAACCCATGAGAGCTTTGGTCGGGAAACCTGGCCGTGTGTATGCTCCACTGCTGGTTTTCCCCATAGGGAAACAGCCGGCTTAAAAACCGCCGGGAAACCCATTTTGACTTCTGGGGGAGGTCCCTGTTCCAATTCCTGAGTCAGAGCCATATTCTTCAATGGGAAACCCTAACACTAACCCCTAACCCCTAACTCCTAACCCTAACCCTAGAGAGCTTTGGTCGGGAAACCTGGCCGTGTGTATGCTCCACCGCAGGTTTTCCCCATAGGTAAACAACCGGCTTAAAAACCTCCGGGAAACCCCTATTGACTTCTGGGGGAGGTCCCTGTTCCAATTCCTGAGTCCTAGCCATATTCTTCAATGGGAAACCCTAACCCCTAACCCTTAACCCCTAACCCATGAGAGCCTTGGTTCGGGAAACCTGGCCGTGTGTATGCTCCACCGCAGGTTTTCCCCATAGGGAAACAGCCGGCTTAAAACCTCCGGGAAATCCGGCAGGAAAAAAGAGAGCATGTTCTCTTTTTTCCCACCGGCTTTCCCGGGGGTTTTACACATGGCCCGGATTCCCAGCAAAAAGCTTGCATGACAGTTTTCCTTCCAGTCGTGTGTAGGGGGCATCAGAGGTTCTATGGATTTCAATAAGCCTTGTACCCTCAACTGGGAGCTGCTGAACTTTGTTGAGTTAGGGTTAGGAACCCTAGATGTGTACATTTCGTGGGCGATTTGGGGACCAATAAAATGACATATAATAACAGAACTTTGGTCATGTAATAATATTAGTTTGCTTCTTTTGAATCCATGGTTGTAGTCAACAGCAGCTGTTGAATGCTACCAAGTTCTTCCAAGATAGGGTGGCCACGTGTCCCGGATTGCCCAGGACAGTCCCGCATTTTGCAGGTCTGTCCTGGGGACCTTCATTCCAGGACAATACAGTGTCCCGGAATGAAACTGACACAGCCACCCCCCAAGCCAAACTAATGCCCCCAAAAAAGGCCGCCACATCACCGCTTTACTCACTGACAGTACTTGTCCTGGCCTTGAATGCCTAAAGGAGCACAGTCCCCGCCCCCTGCCTGTGATTGGAGAAATCATAAATCCCGCCTCTTGTGTCCAATCACTGTGCTGTGATTCGTTACAGCACAAGCTGATTTTGGAAAGGGGGGTGTCCCTGAATGGTAGTTTGGAAATGTGGTCACCCTATTTCAAGACAAGATTTAAATTACAGTCCATACCAGCTGATTCCATATCTTTTTTAAGTCCTGATGAAGGGGGGAGATGCATGACCACCAAAACGCATTGGCTATTAGTGTTGAGCAGAATATGCCATATTCGATTTCGCGATATATCTCGAATATATAGTCGAATATTCGAGATATATTCGCTAAATACGAATATTCGTGATATTTTTTAGAAATGAAATTATTGCGAATTTTCGCTATCGCGAATGCGAATGCGAATTGCGAATGCGAATATTCGAGAAATGCGGAATGGAGCACTCTGATTGGCTCAGAATATTCGTGATATATTACAATATAAAATAATTGCGAATATTCGAGAAATGCGGAAGGAGCACTCTGATTGGCTCAGAATATTCGTGATATATTACAATACACAATAATTGCGAATATTCGAGAAATGCGGAATGGAGCACTCTGATTGGCTCAGAATATTCGTGATATATTACAATATAAAATAATTGCGAATATTCGAGAAATGCGGAATGGAGCACTCTGATTGGCTCAGAATATTCGTGATATATTACAATATAAAATAATTGCGAATATTCGAGAAATGCGGAATGGAGCACTCTGATTGGCTCAGAATATTCGTGATATATTAAAATATAAAATAATTGCGAATATTTGAGAAATGCGGAATGGAGCACTCTGATTGGCTCAGAATATTCGTGATATATTACAATATAAAATAATCGCGCGATATCGCTATTGCCGAATAATCGCATTGCGATTTTTCGGCAATATAAAATGAGCGCTGCAGCTACTCGGCCCAAGGTCTCTAATCATACCAGCAATGCTTTTAGACGTCGATGGGGATCTCTAGGATGTGATCTGTTCTAAAAAAAAAATTGAAAAAATTTGAATATTCGAAATAGCGAATATTCGCCGCGATATTCGTGTTATTCGCGAATACTCGAATATGCAATATTCGTAGCGAATATTCGCAATGCGAATATTCGTGAGCAACACTATTGGCTATTATAGGCACTCCCTATATATTTGGAATAAAACCACCTTTTGGACTTTGATACTTTGGTACGGCGCTTCCATCTTCTCATCCAAGTGTTACAAATCCACAACATGTTTGCTTTAAGCAAAACGTAGCAGAACAATTTTTGTAAGTAAAAATCAACAGCAATGCCGGCGTACTTTGTGCATTGATTTTATCTCTAAAGCGTTTTAGTTACAATTGAACAAAAAAAAAAGCCACACGATGGTTGGCGACTAATAAATACCTCCAGTAAATTGAAAGGACAGAAAGAGAAGAGAAAGAGGAGGGAAGGGGGAAGAGAACAGACAACCCTGTCCAACGTCTCCTAGTTTATGGCGCAGTAAAAGAATTCCATTATTTTATGGAATTTTCCCATTAATGTGACATTAACCGGAGATATAGAGCAAGTAGGATCAGCCACACGCTTCAAACTTGCATTGTGATAGTAACAAAGAGCATATATATATATATATCCTACTGTATACATAGCCTGTAATCCTTAGTGTGTGCCGATGCATACTTTCCAGCTGTTTGATACGAGATGGACAAACATGGGATTTGAAGGCTTTCCGAGCTTTCGTACTCGGGATTTGTTTTCCAGGCTCTGAAAATCAACAAGTTTGTGTCTGACCAGGGAATTTAAAGCAGAACCCCAGTTTGGATTTTTTATTTACTTGGTTTCAATGCAGAGGAGTTCCTGATTCCACTTCTTTTTGTTCCTGTTCTGCATGCAGGCACCTTTGTGTCCTTTCCTCCAGCGATAACGGAACGTCTCACACTCCACTTGAGTGTTTCCCTCATATACTGCTTCCTCCAGTCTGAATATAGATATTAGATTTTATAGCCGCATATTACAACCAAAAACTAGGCAGGACTCGTTTTGGCTGCAAAACTGGAACTCATTATTTGAACAAGAACACAGGCTTTTATACATTGAGAAGGAGGTTTCCCCCTGTAACGGAATGGCCCGTGGGACCCAGAGGCTCTTGCAGGGTGTGGGGCACTACTGTTTCAGCTTCACCGATGACTCTTGTGTCTAAAGTCATCCTATGCCCACTAGGGGCATAGGATGACTGAGAAATGATATCTTGGATTACATGAGATGGGGCAGTAATGATAATTCACAATGTATTCCAGGATATCTTGAAATATTACAGGTTGTTGATTCTAAACCCAACCGGTCAATAGAAAGAGTGACTCATTCAATGTGGGAACACCGACTGTTAAAGCGGAGCTCCACCCTAAAGTGAACTCGCACTGATCGGAACCCTCCCCCCCTCCGGTGTCACATTTGACACATTTCAGGGTGAAGGGGGTGCAGATACCTGTCTAAAAACAGGTATTTGCACCCACTTCCGGCCCAGCATTCTCGGGCAAAATACAGGCATGTCGTCACATCCCGTCGCCCCCCCGTTGTGTGCTGGGAACACTCGGCTCCCAGCACACAGCGGGACTCGCTGGTTCCCTCACCGTGGATGGAGGGGTGAACAGCAGAGTGACGAGCGATTGCCCGTCCTCTGCTGCGGACGGCGCTGGACTCCAGGACAGGTAAGTGTCCTAATATTAAAAGTCGGAAAAAGAAAGAGGGGGTGGAGGCGCCAACTCAAAAAATAAAAAATGATCTTAAAAACAGCAGTCTACTTAAAATGTGAGTATAGGTGTGTACTCACAGGTTCGCCCAGGAAGCTCTTGCTGGCCAGCGTGGAACGCGGATCCGGAACAAGCGGTGACGTCACAGGGCACGTCACCGCTTGTTCAGGATCCGCGTTCCACGCTGGCCAGCAAGAGCTTCCTGGGCCCATCCACACTGAAGCCGTGCAGACATCACCAGAGCCGGAGGAAAGGCACACACCTAGTAACGAAACCCCCCCCCCCCCCCCCCCAATGGACTACTACTACACACCTATACTCACATTTTAAGTAGACTGCTGTTTTTAAGATAATTTTTTATTTTTTGAGTTGGCGCCTCCACCCCCTCTTTCTTTTTCCAAATATTTACAGAGGTCATGGACACCCTCTACAGGAAGGCTGCCTCCTCATAATATATCCATCAGTGAGACCCTTTTTCATAGGTACAGTTCTAGTTACCAGTACTATTGTCATTTCCCAGGCTTCCAGTCACTATGAGCGCCGGAACACCCCTCTTTTTTCTGTAATATTAAAAGTCAGCAGCTACAGTATTTGTAGCTGCTGCCTTTTAATATTTTTTTTTGAGCAGACATCCGCTTTAAGGCGTTAATGTCGTCTGCTACTGTCATGTAAATGAATCTAATGCCGCGTACACACAGTCGTTTTTTGCGATGAAAAAAAACGTCGTTTTTTAAAACGTCATTTAAATTGATCGTGTGTGGGCAAAACGTCGTTTTTTGTCTTCAAAAAAACGACCAAAAAAAAATCCAACATGCTTGAATTTTTTGTGTCGTTTTTCAAAACGTCGTTTTTTGTTTCACAAAAAGTCACCGTGTGTAGCACAGAACTCGCGGACCCGATCGCCGCTGCAGTGCGGCAATCGGTCCCCGGAGCTGAAGAACGGGGAGAGCCGTGTGTAAACACGGCTTCCCCGTGCTTCACTGTGGCCGCAACATCGATCACGTCATCCCTGTTATAGGGGGACGTGATCGATGACGTCACACCTACAGCCACACCCCCCTACACACACAGGGAACACTCAAATCCTACAGCGCCCCCTTGTGGTTAACTCCCAAACTGCAACTGTCATTTTCACAGTAAACAATGCAATTTAAATGCATTTTTTGCCGTGAAAATGACAATTGTCCCAAAAATGTGTCAAAATTGTCCGAAGTGTCCGCCATAATGTCGCAGTCACAAAAAAAATCGCTGATCGCCGCCATTAGTAGTAAAAAAAAAAAAAATGCAATAAAACTATCCCTTATTTTGTAAACGCTATAAATTTAGCGAAAACCAACCGATAAACGCTTATTGCGATTTTTTTTACCAAAAATAGGTAGAAGAATACGTATCGGCCTAAACTGAGGAAAAACTTTTTTTTTATATATTTTTGGGGGATATTTATTATAGCAAAAAGTAAAAAATATTGCATTTTTTTCAAAATTGTCGCTCTATTTTTGTTTATAGCGCAAAAAATAAAAACCGCAGAGGTGATCAAATACCACTAAAAGAAAGCTCTATTTGTGGGGAAAAAAGGACGCCAATTTTGTTTGGGAGCCACGTCGCACGACGGCGCAATTGTAAGTTAAAACAACGCAGTGCCGAATCGCAAAAAGGGGCAAGGTCCTTTAGCAGCATTTTGGTCCGGGTCTTAAGTGGTTAACAATGTATTTTTAGAAGTCGGAACTCGTTTGCGAGTGTTATCTCACAAAGCGAGCATGATTCAGGCCAAAGTGGTGTGCAGTCCCGCATTTGGCCTGAGGTGGGAGGGAACTGGAGCCGAATGGTGTGGATCGCAGCCGACCGGCGCAGTTTGAAAATGCACGGAAAGGCCCGAGGACAGCTCGGCTGACCTCAGCAAATCTCGAGAACAAAGTCTTTCCAAGGTTTGCCGAGGTCAGCTGAGGTGTCCTCGGGCCTTTTCCGAGACTCTCCGGGGCCCGCCCACCCCTGGCCACATGCGGTATTGCATGCTATTGAAGTCAATGCGGAACAAATTATTTTAGTTTCCATTGACTTCAATGGGGAAACTGGGGAATTCTCCTGGAACGGATTATGCTTGTAATTCGAGGTTCCACTGTATATATATATATATATATATATATATATATATATATATATATATATAAAGCTTTTTTCATATAATGAACTTTGTAATTGAATATAACTTTATAATGAAGTTCAGTCCACCTATAAGTATGCCTGACAACCTAGAGTTGACCTTGAAGTCAGCAGACAACTGGCGATTCTGGGCTGGAAATCCAATCCATATTCAACCTCAACCTTCTTCACCATCTAAGCGGTTCGGTGTCAGCAGTGTTTCGTAGAACCGAGGAATCACAAAGCATATCATTTTCACAGTCAAGGAAACTGTTTACAGGCCAACACATCAACTAGCCTTTAATGAACTGCATGGAACGTTGCCATCATTAATAACCTTTCCCGCCAACTAACAGAACTCGTTCTAAATTGTTGTCAGTACGGACGTAAGAGCCAGCGCCACCATGGATCAAATATGGGCTTAGCAGTTACAAAATACATCATTTAATATAAAAAGCAGTAAATAGATTTCACCACACAGAGCATTTTCATTGTATATATACTGCATATATACAGTATATAATGTATAGTGTACGTGTGACATCAATTGACTAACTATAAAAGAATACGACCCTACATGGTTTAGATCACAGCCTGGCCATTATGAAGAAACCAGATCCTTATTTGCTAATGGCTCGAATTCACATATTAAAAATGAAAAGATTTATCTCTGCTCCGGGTATTTAGTCGGAGTAATAAAGGCGCCATTTCTCTGCTCCATAAATACATATGAAATGGATATAAGATGAATTCCCTCGTAGATTTAATAATGCTTTCAGGAATACAATGTCTGCCGCTGTATATTTAATGCAGAAAAGAAAACAAGAGATTAATCTCTTAGATGGATTAAATGAACTTTTTATTGGATGAAATATTTATCTTGGTAAGGGCAAAGCGAGGGGGGGGGGGGGGGTTGGGTAGCGTCCAAAAAAAGAGGTACAAAATGAAGTTTTAAAGGAGAACAGACATTTTAGACGGATGACCCCTTTTGTGGGAATAAAAATGCACTCGTTCAACTACAAGGAAACACATTTCTTTTCTTTCTTCTTTCTTTCTTTCTGTCTATCGTTCCTTCCCTATTTTTCCTTAATTCCTCCTCCCCTCCCTTTTTAGTTTCTTCCTTTTAATTTTTATTCCATCCCACCATTTCCATTGCTTCCTTGATTTCCCTCCTTCCTTCCTGTCTTCTTTTTTTATTTTCCTTATGTTTTCCCACCATCTCTTCTTTACTTCCTTCATTTCTCTCCTCAAAATGCCCCTTTCATTCCCTATTTTCTTTCTTTCTTTCTGTCTTTCTTTCTTTCTTTCTTTCTTTCTTTTTTTCTTTCTTTCTTTCTTTCTTTCTTTCTTTCTTTCTTTCTTTCTTTCTCCCGTTCTTACCCTATTGTCTCTTTTGTTTCCTTCATTCCTCCTCCCCTCCCTTTTTTAGTTTCTTCCTTTTAATTTTTATTCCATCCCACCATTTTCACTGCTTCCTTGATTTCACTCCTTCCTTCCTGCCTTCTTTTTTTATTTTGCTTATGTTTTCCCACCATCTCTTCTTTAATTCCTTAATTTCTCTTCTCAAAATGTCCCTTTAATCCCATATTTTCTTTGGTTTTCTTTCTTTCTTTCTTTCTGTTTCTTTCTGTTTCTTTCTTTTTTCTCCCGTTCCCTCCCTATATTCTTTGTTTTTCTCTTCATTCCTCCTTCCCTCCCTTTTTAGTTTTTTTTCCCCTTTTTCAATTTTTATTCCATCACACCATTTTCATTGCTTCCTTAATTTCCCTCCTTCCTTCCTGTCTTCTTTTTTATTTTCCTTATGTTTTCCCACCATCTCTTCTTTACTTCCTTTATTTCTCTCCTCAAAATGTCTCTTTAATTCCCTATTTTCTTTCTTTCTTTCTTTCTTTCTTTCTTTCTTTCTTTCTTTCTTTCTTTCTTTCTTTCTTTCTTTCTTTCTTTCTGTCTTTCCTTCCCTATTTTCTCTTTTGTTTCCTTCAGTCCTCCTTCCCTCCCCTTTTTAGTTTCTTCCTTTTCATTTGTATTCCATCCCACCATTTTCACTGCTTCCTTGATTTCCCTCCTTCCTTCCTGCCTTATTTTTTATTTTCCTTATGTTTTCCCGCCATCTCTTCTTTACTTCCTTCATTCCCCATCACTGCATATAAGCCTATCACATGCCATGCTTAGCAAAGCCGTAAAATCACTGTGCCTTGCTAACCTTTCCTCCCAATAGAAGTCAGCCAGTCACAGTTGACTGGTTGAAAAAAATACTTTCTCTGAGTGGCGGTTGTTGATCAGGACATTGCACTGAAATACGGTCTTCCACTAGGAAGAGACTCTTTAAATCTGTATCAGCAAAACAACAATGAAAAATTGGAAATATGGTACAGAAAGCATGCAAACATTGAGTTGCATTATAGGTAATCTACCTTGACCCTCCAACCCCCCCCCCCCAAAAAAAAAAAGTGCTAGAAGTACTCATACCGATAGAAGCCTCCAAAGCTTCTTGTTAGACCCACATCCTTGGATTTTCCAGCCTCCTGTATATTCCTTTTAGTCGGTGAGGCAGCCCATAATAGTGAGGAGTGGGGAGGAATGTGGGTGGAGGCAATACCAGGGCCGATCCTAGAGTCATAGGCGCCTGGGTGCAGAAATATTTCTGGCGCCCCAACATGTGCGTGGTCATTTTACTAACTCCTCCCCTTTACAAATGTTTCTATGGCAATGACTCAACCACAGAGATGCTCCCCCAAGAAGTCTTCATTAACCTGGGATCCTTACATGATCTGTTAACAATAAACAAAATACAGGAAGATAAGCTTATTGGGACTTGAAGGGGGGCCTCTCTGAAGGACACAGAGAGGGCTTTTGTTAGAGAGTCTGTTAGATGTTCGGCGCCCCCACCTCTGCAGGCGCCTGGGAGCAATCACCCTGTGCACCCTGCCTAGGATCGGCCCTGGGCAATACTCTACTAAGGACAAACATGTTTTATTTCTGTGTTGCTGTTGGAGAGTTTGCCCTAACTTCCTAAAATGTTCTCAGCAAGACCGGTCCCGGAAAGCAGTCAAGGAAGTTTTAACCCTTCCCCACTCTAAAACTGAGAAAAAAAACGTTTTGGCTGGACAAAATGAAATGCATAATAAAAAATAAAATAACAGAGATTTTCCCGCAATACTTTTTTTCTGCCACTAGATGTCCTCTAATGAGCAACATCACTCAACCCACTGAGCACAGGTCATCCCGGACGAGCCCCCAACCTGTGACTGGACAGGGAAAGGAGAAGCAGCACAGTGATGAGCTCATCTCTTTGTCACTCTGCCCTCTCCTCCTATATTCTGCTCCTTGTTCTGCTTCTTCCATTCACACGGCACTGCATTCATTTGTGTGTTTTATATCTGCCTAGAGTTCAGCTTTAACCATACATTGTCCATGCTTGTTTAAATCTGATAATCTGACAGCCTGTTTTCTTTAAAGCATTATGATGGGGTTATAGGGGGTTGATTGATCATTTTGGCACAGAGAGGTGACTGGTACGGTCTGACATTTGAGCTGCACCATCACGGAACATAAAATTCAGAGTTTCTAAGCTCCAGAAGCCACTGGAAGATCTGAGTCTGCCTTCAACAGAGTTCAGCATCCCTCAGCACGCTGGGACAGATGTTTACCATCTTCCCCTGATCTCAGAAGGACAATTGGGAGAAATTTACTGTCCATGCCTTTCCGACTCTGAAAGTTTATTGTGCGAACAGCCACAACGCAGAGGGAGGGGGGAGGTGTGAGATTCGGTCTCCATGGAATAGTGAGAAGCACAGACAAAATAAAAGTTTGGAAGCCCACCTGTCTCCTGCTGCTTCTGAAGTCTCATCTAACTTTAAAACAAAAATAATGGTTGTATTGGTGCATAAATATGGCTGTACAGACTGTTTCTACTTGCTGCAAGAACTGCAGCGCTTCTAAAAGGCACTCAACACTCAAATTGCTTTAAAGAGGTATTTGACAGGTGGTGAGGAGACAACGTGTACATCCTCAGTCTCTGGTTTTGTAGCTGTTGGGGGGGGCTGTAAAAATGCAGCTTAGTGTAAATGAGCCCTCAAGGAAGCCTGGCTGTCTCACTTGAGTCTATATATCTGCCAGTCCTGCGATTCAGACATCCCTCCCAAACCGTATACCCAGGTCTTTGAAGTCATATTACTTTGATCGTTTGAATGAGTTCATGACTAAAAGCTTAGAGTGCCACTCGAAGCGTTGCTGTGGAGTTCCACAGTGCCTCAAACTGCTGATGAGTGTCGCACCCAGATAGCTCATCTCAGCTCCAGGAAAGGCCTATGACTAAGCCCTGTGGGCAGGGTGAAATGCGTTAGTTGGGGGTGTGGCCTGGGAAGAGCCAGGCTGAAGCTGCATCTCATCTCTCTGCACTTTGGCTTGGTCTCTTGGTGTACAGCATCTTAATAGTTAGTTGTTGCTTCTCACACCATTTGCTCCCAAGGGTAGATTGGCAATATACATACGCACTGTATATACTGTACATGTGTATATATAAACTGTTGTAATTCTGTCCTGCTAGTCCTGTGATCCAGACCCCCAAACCAAATAGTATACCCAGGACTTTGACCATATATTGATTAAAGCAGGGCTTTTTTTCAGCAGTTCCGGCACCTCCAGCTCTAAATGTATGTAATGGTGCTCGGAACCAAGAAGCGGAGGTGGGTAGGGGGTGGAACCAAGAAGCGGTGCTCGGAGGTGGGTAAGCAGTGGAACCAAGGAATGGTGCTCAGAGGTGGAATCAAGAAACGGTGCTCAGAGGTGGGGAGGGGGTGGAACCAAGTAATGGTGCCTCGGAGGTGGAATCAAGAAACGGTGCTCAGAGGTGGGTAGGGGGTGAAACCAATGAATAGTGCTCGGAGATGGGTAGGGAGTGGAACCAAGGATCGGTGCTCGGAGGTGGGTAGGGGGTGGAGAAAAGGAATGGTGCTCGGAGGTGGGGAGGGGGTGGAACCAAGTAATGGTGCCTCGGAGGTGGAATCAATGAATGGTGCTTGGAGGTGGGTAGGGGGTGGACACAAGAGGTGAATCAGAAGGAGGGAGTTCCTGCACCTATTCTCTGAGAAAAAAAAGCCCTGAATTAAAGTATACAGATGAGGTTATCACGTTGCTCCCAGAGTTACAATGGCAACACTGTGCAATGCTGTAAAGTCTGATTCACCTAGAGTGGTTGTTCTGTTTCAAATTAAGCTTATGCATTGATTTACCTCCTTAGACCTAGTATGTCCAGACAGCATGGGCACCTGCTCACTTGGCACAATCCATCAGAAGCTTAACTCCTCAATAAGACACAGATGTTGGATCCAAAGCGATTTTACTTGCCTTGGTCTTTATGGACCTTGTTTTGTGCACTGGTGCGCAGTCATGTTGGAACAGGAAGTTGGGAGCATGAAATTGTCCAAAATGTCTTGGTATGGTGACACCTTAAGTTCCCTTCACTGAAATTAAGGGGCCAAGCCCAATCCCTGAAAAACAACCTTGCACCATAATCACCCCTTCACCAACAGATTTGGAGCAGTGCACAAACAATGTCCATAAAGACTTGGATGAGGTGGAGAAACGTGACTGGTCCTAGCCTCAACTCGACAGAACACCTTTGGGATGAATTAGAGAGGAGACTGTGAGCCAGGCCTTCTCGTCAAACGTCAGTGCCTGAATGGTCAAACATCCCCATAGACACACTCCTAAACCCATAGCTCCCAACTGTCTCTGATTTCAAGGGACTGTCCCTGATTTGAAGCAATGTCCCTCTGTTCCTCATTTCTCTTCTTTTGTCCCTCATTTTTGTCTGATCTATATAGCTGTATATACAATTTCTAAATTGCTGCATTTGTATATTCCAAAAGTCAATATAAAAGGAATAGCAGTGGTAAAAAAAAATAACTTGTGGGTCTAACCAATCTTGTTTTTCTGTACAATTCTCGTTTAAGGGGGTGTGGCTGAATGGCCCGGGACAGTCCGACTTGCAGTGGAAACGCTAACAAGAATAGACCAGACCATTCTAAGTGCTCCAAACTGTACCGACCCGAACCGTTCAGTTCAGTGGAAACGAGGCATAAGACTGGGATGCCATTAAAGTTCATATGTGTGTAAAGGCAGGTGTCCCAATCAGTGGCAGCTTGTGCTCAACATTTTTTGGGGGGCGCAAACAAGTGAAAAAAAACAAAACAATTGCTACCTCACTGTGCCCATCAAACGCAGCCACTGTGCCCATCAAATGCAGCCACTGAGCCCATCAATTGTTGCCACTGTGCCATCAATTGTCGCCACTGGCCCATCAATTGTGACCACTGGCCCATCAATTGTCACCACTGTGCCCATCAATTGTCACCACTGTGCCATGCCATAAAATGCAGCCACTGTGCCATGCCATCAAATGCAGCCACTGTGCCTTCATTTATCGCCACTGTGCCCATCAATTGTCACCACTGTGCCATGCCATCAAATGCAGCCACTGTGCCATCAATTGTCACCACTGTGCCCATTGTCACCACTGTGCCATCAATCGTCACCACTGTGCCATCAATCGTCACCACTGTGTCCATCAATTGTTACCACTGTGTCCATCAATTGTTACCACTGTGCCATCAATTGTCACCACTGTGCCCAGCAATTGTCACCACTATGCCATGCCATCATCAGTTGTCACCACTGTGCCATCAATTGTCACCACTGTGCCCATCAATTGTCACCACTGTGCCATGCCAAATGCAGCCACTGTGCCATCAATTGTTACCACTGTGCCCATCAATTGTTAACACTGTGCCATCAATTGTTACCACTGTGCCCGGCAATTGTAGCCACTGTGCCCAATCAGCAACCAGGGCCGGCGCAACCACCAGGCGGACCAAGCGGCCGCTTGGGGCGGGCAGGTCCGCAGCCTGGGATGGAGCGGAAAAATTACCTTTTTTTTTTTAATACTTTATTGTCCGGAGTTGCTGCCGCCCTCCGGCGCCCGGTGTCCCGCTCCGGTGTGCTAATGCGCCGCAACGCCTGTCAGCTGCTGTCACTGGATGTGGCCCGGGCGCAGCCAGTCCCGACTCCCTTGCCTAAGTTACTGGTGATCGATGACGCCGGGTCCAGGCCTGTACGGCACGGCACTTCAGTGACGACGTCCTCCTCCGCGCAGGAGGACGTCTGACGTCACTGAAGGGGCGGCCCTCCGCTGCTGGCGCCACAGAGGCTGCAGCAGTAGTTGTGACACAGTACCCAGTCCCGTGCCGCAGCGCCGGAAGATTAGAGAAAATCGCACAGGAGGTGAGGGTGGGGAAGAAGAATGGATGGATGATGGGAGGAGGGCATAATGGAACTGGAAGAAGGAGTGGGGGGGGAGGAATGGCGGAAGCAGAGCAGGGCCCAGGGGGGATGGATGATGGATCATGGAAGAAGGAGCAAGGGGGGTTAATGGAGACGGGGTCGGGTGGATAATTAATAAAGCAGGAGGGCATAATGGAAGAAAGAGTGGGGGGGGGGGAGGAATGGTGGAAGCAGAGCAGGGCCCATGGCAGGGTGATGGATGATGGAAGAAGGAGCAAGGGGGTTAATGGAGACTGGGTTGATAATGAAAGCAGGAGGGCATAAAAAGGACTTCTGCCCTCTCTTGCTATATAATAAATGTTTGGGGTACACAGTATGTTTTACATTTAGTAGTATGGTGTATATTATACTAAGAATTTCTGGTGTGGCGTGGTTTTAGGGACTTCAGAATGTGGCAGTATGTGGTATTATTATATTCAGAGGGTTTGGTGTGTAGCTAGAAGAATGCATGATGGTCTGGACCAGATTGAGAGGAACAATAAATGGAGCTTCGCTTGTGTAGGCAGAAATCCTTGCACCGGCCCTGTCAGCAACTCTCTGCCCGTCACCACCCTCTTCACAGATTGTGAAGTCTTACTCTCTGGGCCCCGGCTACTACTGGTGGAGAACAGAGGAAGATCAGTCCGCCAGGGAAGGCAAGGAGATAAGCAGGCAGGCGGCTGGCCGGGACTTGAACCAAGGTAGAAGAACATGCGAGTGGAGCTGAATGGGCATGCACTCGAAACTGAAGAAATAGTCCCTCCACTCCAACCAGCACATGACCATCAGAAAGGGGCACAGATAATAGAAAAACATAGACCCCCCCCCCCCCCCTAAGCTAGTAGGAGCGGTGGAGCAGGGGTAATTCAGATTTTTTTTTATTCACTCTGCCCCAGCCCTAGGCCCTGTTCAAATCCAATCTGGGACAAAACCGGGGACAGACTTTGTCCGGGGAAAGTGTCCTCAATCCGGGGACTGTACCGGGAAACCAGGGATGTCTGGTCACCCTAACTTAGTCTAGTAAAAAAGATGGCAGGCAGCGCAGGATGCAGAACCGGCAGATTGTAGCTGGATAACACTGAAATCAATGGACATGTGAGAATATATTTTAAGGATTACCCACGAAATCAGGTATGAAGCGAGAAACAAATGACAAAGGGGATGAAGGGGATTAGGGAAGGATGTTCTCCTTTAATCTTTGTGGTGTACATCATGAATTAACCACTTGAGGACCGCCTAGCGCCAATATACATTGGCAGAATGGCATGGCTGGGCACAGGCACGTACAGGTACGTTGCCCTTTAAGTGCCCAGCCGTGGGTAGCGCGCAACGCCTGCAGCGCGCTCGTGACCCTGTCCGAAGCTCTGTGGCCGTGACCACGCCCGCGGAACTCGATCACCGCCGGTGTCCCGCGATCGGGTCACAGGAGCTGAAGAACGGGGAGAGGTGAGTGTAAACAAACCTTCCCCGTTCTTCTCTGTGGCACTGTCACTGATCGTCTGTTCCCTGTCAGGGCAGCACAGTGGTGCAGTGAGTAGCACTTTCGCCTAGCAGCAAAAGGGTCGCTGGTTCGAATCCCAACCACGACACCATCTGCCTGGAGTTTGCATGTTCTCCCTGTGTCTGCGTGGGTTTCCTCTCACCCTCCAAAGACATGCTGCTGGGTGAATTGAATCTCGTCCAAATTGGCCCAGTATATATGTAAATATGTGTGTATGACTGTGTGTCCCTAGCGTGTCAAGATCACGACACTGGCTGGATAAAGCGCCCAGAGGCGATTCAGTTTGCATGCGTTGCGCTATACCAGTCATTCATTCATTCATCACACGTCCAGCCACGCCCCCTACAGTAAGAATCACTCCTTTAGGGCACACTTAACCCCTTAGCACACCCTAGTGGTTCACTCCTTCATTAGGAATTTTACAGTAATCAGTGCATTTTTATAGCACTTTTCGCTGTGAAAATGACAATGGTCCCAAAAATGTGTCAAAAGTGTCCGATGTGTCCACCATAATGTCGCAGTCATGAAGAAAATCACTGATCGCCGCCATTACTAGTAAAAAAAAATTATTAATAAAAATGCCATAAAACTATCCCCTATTTTGTAGACGCTATACATAAATCAATCAATCATTAAATGCTTATTGCGATTTTATTTTATTTTTTTACCAAAAATATGTAGAAGAATACGTATCGGCCTAAACTGAGGAAAAAAAAATTATGGCCCAGATTCATAGAGAATTAGATTCTCGTAGCGTATCAGAAATACACTACGCCGCTGTTTTTTACCTGGCTCTACGTGGAATCCAGGTAGATTTTGTCCAGTAAACGACGGCGGCGTAGTGTATTTCTCCCGTCGCAATCCATCTACGCGAGTAGGGGGCGTAAAGGATTTAAAATAGGCGCGTTCCCGCGGCGATCGAACTGCGCATGCTCCGTTCGCAAATTTCCTGCCGTGCATTGCGCGAAATCACGTCGTTACGTCATTCGTTGTTTGAGTAGCGTCGTTTACGGACATTTATATTCCCGAACGAGTTACGTAAAAAAAAAAAATAAAAAAAAAAATTTGACGCGGGAACGACGGCCATACTTAACATGGGCTACGCACCGTTAGACCAGCAAAAAGCTGGTCTAACAGTACGTAAAAAAAAACAGACGTAAGCGATTGCGAAGACCGCTCGTATCTTCGTGGATCGCCGTAAAAACACATTTGCATATCCCGACGCATGAAAACGACGCAAACTCCTCCCAGCGGCCGCAAAAATATCGCAGCGTAGATCCGAAGGCTTACGAAGACGTAAGCCTCTCGGATCGAAGCCCGAAGCCGCCGTATCATGGTTTGAGGATTCAAACTAGTGATACGGCGCGCGAAATTTGAAATTACTCCTGTCTAACACCAGTTAGACAGGAGTAATGGCTTTATGAATCTGGGCCTATATCTTTTTTGGGGATATTGCAAAAAGTAAAAAATATAGAATTGTTTTCATAATTGTCGCTCTATTTTTGTTTATAGCGCAAAAAATAAAAACCGCAGAGGTGATCAAATACCACCAAAAGAAAGCTCTATTTGTGGGGAAAAATGGACGCCAATTTTGTTTGGGAGCCACGTCGCACGGCCACGCAATTGTCAGTTAAATCCACGCAGTGCCGCAACGCAAAAGGGGGCCAGGTCCTGCATAATGGTCCGGGTCTTAAATGGTTAAAAGAGCAACATTTTAAAACGTTGAGTAGAAAAAAACAGCGTGATGACCATTTCCCATTTCACGGTCCCTTCTTGTGACAAGGCGCCTTGAGTCGGGGATGCAGACTGACAGCGCTTTTTTTTTTTTTTACGCTCCAGAAGCCAAGTGACATGAAGTTCTTTTCATGATGGTCAGTAGCACGTTTCAGAGATGTTCTTGACTCTAGTGACAGCGCCATTAACGATAAACAGCTTCACGTCAAACGTTCTCAGAGCCGGCCACGGGAACCGACTTTTTAACAGCCCGAGCTGAACATTTCAGACAAAGGTTCTTTTTATGCCAGCAGAAGTGTGAGGAACATCATCCATCCGCCGGGGCCTGGAGTTTTCCGGGTCAGAATTTCCTAAATCGGTTCAGCGTTACAAAAATCGCTTTTTTTTTTTTTGGAGGAAAGGTCTACTCTTGGGCAGCAATTTCACAGCCAGCTGGGTTCATCATATAATTTAACATCCGCAGCTAAAATTGAAAGTTTTTTTTTTTTTTTTTACGTGTCAGTGGAACAAATTTCTCTTTTAAATCAGGCCATCTCAGATTTTAAAGGGAAAAGAATGACATTAGGAAGGTGATGTTGGCTTTTCATGAATCATGAAACTGAATTGTGTAAAATTGATCACCAGTGAGGTATGGTTGAACAATTACTGTATTTATCGGCGCATAACACGCACTTTTTCAACCTGCAAATCGGTTGCAAATAGCGTGTGCGTTATATGCCAATACTGCAATCTATAATAAGAAGTCCTGTCTCCTGGGCCAACAGAGGCCAGCTCTAGGCTTTGTGAGGCCTTGGGCAAAACTTGACATGGGGCCCCACTCACACCTATGATGGGAAAAATAATTCAAGGACAAGAGCCTCTTCCCCACAACCCTGGCTGGTGGTTGTGGGGGGTCTGCGGGCAGGGGGCTTATCGGAATCTGTAAACCCTCTATAAGAAGGCAGCCCCCAGATTCTGCTCTTTAATAACTAAGGTAACTAAGGTACAGGGGCCACCCAGTGATGTCACCTGGTAAACCCACCCCCTTCTGACATCATTGACTGAGGGCATGCTGGGTCATTGACGTCACAAGGGGTGGTGTCACGGATATTCACTGGTTGTTAGGGACGCTAGCGGCCCCGCTCCTGAGTCAGGGCTCTTAAAGTAACTTGAGCACAGCAGAGTTAAGGTACCTTGTCCCTCAAAACTGGGGTAATGCATTGGGTAAATTAGGCGGCCACAAGGCCCCTGTGAGTTTGAGGCCTTAGGCGACCGCCTAATTTGCCTAATTAAAGAGCCGCCTCTTTGGGCCAGAATTGGACCAGTGTTCTGTCTATCATAGAAGCCGGTCCAGGAGGTGGAACTTTGTATTAACCACTTAAGACCCGGACCAATACGCTGGTAAATGAACCAAGGTGTTTTTGCGTTTCGATACTGCGTCGCTTTAACAGACAATTGCGCGGTCGTGCGACGTGGCTCCCAAACAAAATTTGCGTCCTTTTCTTCCCACAAATAGAGCTTTCTTTTGGTGGTATTTGATCACCTCTGCGATTTTTATTTTTTGCGCTATATACAAAAATAGAGCGACATTTTTGAAAAAAAAAACACTATTTTTTACTTTTTGTTAAAAAAAAAATCAAATAAACTAAATTTTAGTCAAACATTTAGGCCAAAATTTATTTAGCCACATGTCTTTAGTAAAAAAAAAATCGCAATAAAAAAAAATAGCTACCTAGCGGGAACAGCGGCACTAATACAGCGATCAGAAAAATGATCGCTTAGTGACGCTGGCAATAGGGAGTGAAAGGGTTAACTAGGGCGGTGATCAGGGGGTTAAAACTTTATTAGGGAGGGTGGGGGGGCTATCCTGAACCTAACACTAACTGTTTTTTACACTGCCTGTCACACTGACACTAAATGCAGTGATTAAATCACTGCATTCAGTGACACTGTGACAGGGGGGTGGGGGGGGCGATCACAAGGGGTTAATATGCCTATGTGAGTGTGTGTCAGTGTTGTGTTGGTGCACACTTACTTGTGATGTCTTCTCTCATCAGCAGCGCTGGGAAACAGCGCTGCGATGAGAGATTACATCATTTCCTCCTTCCTGTGTAAACACAGGAGGAGGAAGTGACAGGCTGGGAGCGCGCTCCCATTGGCTGGGAGCGATCGCGGGGGGGGCGGATATCACGGACATCCGCCTGCAGATCCCGGATCGCTCCCAGAGGTAGGGGGACCCCCGCACGCCGCGGAGGGGGTCCCGATGGGACCCCCGAACCGCACTCAGGCGGGGACGTAAATTTACGCCCTTGTGCCTGTACGTGCCATTCTGTGGCCGTATATGTGCGTGCGGGGGTCCTTAAGTGGTTAAAGAGGCCGCTGAGTAAACAGGAAATTCTCGCTGTATGTAATCTGATGGCGCTCATCCCATCCACTCCCTGAGATGGGCATTGATCAGGCTGCACTCATGGCAATAGGGAGGCTGCAGATGGGCATTAATCAAGCTGCATTGATGGGCAGTTGTGAGGCTGCAGATGGGCATTGATCAGGCTGCACTCATGGAAATATGGAGGCTGCAGATGGGCATTAATCAAGCTGCATTGATGGGCAATTGTGAGGCTGCAGATGGGCATTGATCAGGCTGCACTCATGGCAATAGGGAGGCTGCAGATGGGCATTAATCAAGCTGCATTGATGGGCAATTAGTGAGGCTGCAGATGGGCATTGATCAGGCTGCACTCATGGCAATAGGGAGGCTGCAGATGGGCATTAATCAAGCTGCATTGATGGGCAATTTTGAGGCTATGGATGGGCATTGATCAAGCGGCATTGATGGGCAATTGTGAGGCTGCCTCTAGCTCTAATTGGTGCTTCCAAAAAACAGCCCCTCTGCATTGGAATCCATTCGCTGGTGTCCTGAAAGGGGCCTGGACGCATTGATAGGGGAAGCGGAGCCCGTGCGCCCTTAATGGATGGGCCACCCCTGCCTTACAGTACAAGAATACATGCTTTTTTTTTCACGCTACATACATAGGGCAGCCCATTCATTTCACTGGGCTGCCTTATCAGCGATAAACGCACTAAAGTCACTCATGTACCATGCGTTTTAATGCTTTTCCCGCCTGTTTTGGCATGTGCAAAAAAAAAATGCGTGTCTAGTTGCCACTTTTGGTATGACATTAACAATGAGTGGCACCTCAAGTTCAACACGCATTTTTTTGCACATTCATCAACGTGCGTGAACCTGCAGAACACCTAGGTGTGAATATAGCCTTATTCAAAGCAGCAGAAACGCACTTGTACAACACATGATATTCTAGGATATCTTAACAGTGTGCGGCCCTGCCCTCCCCCTCCGGGCCTACAGCAGCAATCTCCGGCCCCCCTAACCTCAGCACGTAGCGTCTTGGGTTTGTAGAGTATCACGCCATCAAAGAGATAGTTTTGTAATTATGCAGAAATTGCCTTTCAGCCGGTGCTGTCAGTGTGCCTCTCTTATCTGCAGACAGGTGAAGGCTAGACCGCTGTGGGTCAGAGGACAGCGGGTAAATAAAGTTTTTGACAGCATTCATTTGGCAGCGGAGAGCGCTGGGCTTTTTCGTGAAGGAGCTCACATGCAGATTTCCCGGAGAGATAACCAAGCTGCCTTTATAGATATTGACTTTTCTTCAGCAACAGAGTAATGAGTTTTAGTGCATTCTGCACATTCTTCGTCTTTTTTTAAACCAACGGAAATTCTGGGTCATCAAGAGCACAAATAGTAAAAGTAGAAGCAGGACTTTAAAAGCACATTCTAATCACCTGGAAAATACCGGAATAAAACTCCTATGGGGCAAAGCTTGGCTTTGCTTGTGTACACAAGTCCAGTGGTTCTCAACCTTTTTGAGACCAGAGGATGTAAATTCTTCCAAAACCTTCCATGCCCCAACAGTAAAAAATAACGTTTCAACACAATGAATGTATGATAATAGCAAACTTGGTGGCCCTGTAGGGTAAGGTGACCAGATTTTTTAAATGAAATCCGGGGACATATTTTTTTTTTTACTAGTAATGGCAACAAACAGCGACTCTCTGCCCGTCGCCGCCCACCTCACAGCCTCTCAAGTCTTAGGGCTCTTTCACACGGACGTTCCGTATGTCCGTTTTTCATCCATCCGTTATCGGATGAAAAACGGACATACATGTATCCCTATGGGATTGCGGATGTCAGCGGAGACATGTCCGCTGACATCCGATCCGATCCGCCAAAGTATGCCGGAGGAAAAACCTACTTTTCCTTCCGTCTGGCGGATCAGATCGGATGAACACGGACAGACGGTCCATGTTCATCCGATTCCCCATAGGGGAGAGCGAAGAAAAGACATGGCGGTCCCTGCACAGTGTGCGGAGACCGCCCTGTCATCCAGCAGCTCAGCGGAGATCAACGGAGCGATCTCCGCTGAGCAAACAGAGGTGCACGGGGCGTACCATTACTGATCCGCCCCGTGTGAAAGAGCCCTTACTCTTCGGGCCCCGGCTACTACTGGGTGGGGAGCGGAGGAAGATCACTCCGTCAGGGAAGGCAAGGAGATAGCCAGGTGGCTGGCCAGGATTTGAGCCAAGGCAGAAGAACATGCGAGCAAAGCTGAATAAATATTCCCTCTGCTCTGACCAGCACATGATCATCAGAAAGGGGCACAGATAATTGGAAAAATACAACCTCCCCATGCTAGTAGGCACGGCAGAGCAGGGGTAATTCTATTTTTTTTTTTTAATTTTGCACTGATTGTCTTTGAAATTGCCCCTCCCCCTATTACATTTAATCAGGGGACACAACAAGGGACAGACTTGGTCCGGGGACAGTGTCCTCAATCAGGGGACTGTCCCCTGAAACTGGGGATGTCTGGTCACCCTACTGTAGGGGGACAAGGCTTTTGGAGGAAGCTGTGGGGCACTGTGGGACACTCTTGGAGGTTTGTGTGATGGGAGTCACTTTGGGTGAGGTCCCTTGGAGAGGTTGGGAAGCCCTTGTTGCAGCTCCCCATGCACCTTTTATGTCTGAAGCCTCGAACACTCGCTCAGTTTTCTCGCCAAGAACCAGCAAGAAAACTGCTGGCCGAGTAAACCGAGCGTGTGTACGAGGCTTTTAGGTTTCTCGTCTGGAAATCTGGCCAGAATCTCGAGGAGAAAAATAGAGGTCCCGCTCTCTATTTTCTCTTTGAGATTCTCGTCGACCTGTTTCCGGGCAAAAAAACAGAGAGTGTGTATACTTACCTGTCGCCGTGGAAACCCGCGCATGCTCGAAATCACCTTGACGCATGTCCGGTAGCTTGCACCGCATCGAATGTGATGACATCACTGCATTCTTGCCTTTCAAAAGAACCGCGGTTCTTTTGAAAGGACTGTGTGTACACTCGGACGGCAAGAGATTCTTGCCAAGAATCTCATCAGGAAAAACAACGTTTTAGGGGCACAAGCTGATTGAGAAAACAATGGACAGCTATTTAATGGACACTGAGAATGTGGTTTGGATTACTTAAAATCGAACAGTAGAATTTATTAACAATATTCCTCAAGAAACCTATGATACATTAATTACACTGTTTCAGAATGATGGAACATTGTAAGAGTTCTGTAGACTGTTGCAATGCCATCTGCAATCCCTGATTAATCAAAGCATTGCTTAGTTATGGATTTCATGGTCTTCAATGTAGGAGCCGGTCCGTCTTCTACTGGGGGCTCCTACTATTGTTTGAAGGTGTTCTGTGTTTATATTTATGATAATGTGTATTGTGTCTTGTGAGCTAGAAGATGGCAAGTCTGACCTGAAAGGTCAGACCTCTGAGTCATCTAGGCCAGTTAAATGACTAGTTAATTAGCTCATGTTAATTTACGTTTCGGTTACAGTTTGTATTGTTAGGGTAATAGGATCAGGAGGGGAACCCCCTTCTCAAGTGTATAAAAGCCTGTATTCTTGTTCAAATAAACAGTTATTATTCTGGTGTACTCCAAAACTGGTGGTGCCTGGTTCTTGGAGTAACTATAGCCAGACTTGCGGGTCTTGTGTTCCAGAAGCAGCTTCTTGGCGGTGATAACCAACAGGGTGTCCGTCACAGTTTGGAATCCTATGGATGGCTGGAAGCTCTGCAGCCGGAAGCTGGGTGGCACTTTGGGAGACTGGGCAGCACAATAGAGGCTGAGGGCTCTCATGGGGCACAATGGGCCTCTATGGGGGTTTGGCATCACTATGAGAGCTGGGAGGCATTGTGGAAGGTTAAGGGGTCTGCAGCTGGCTGGAGGCCTTGACGAAGGAAGTCTGTGGCTGGAGACGTGAGTTGAAAATAACTGCACTAGGAAACTCAATTGAACAGTACCCCCTTGGCTGAGCACAGTGTGGGCCAAAATAACTATGCAACTGTGTAGACATGGGTCTCTCCATTAGTGGCTAGAGAGGGAGAACATTCGGGACTGTATCCTGGTTAGGCCAGGCATAGCTAGGGTTGCCACCTCATCCCTTAAAACCGAACACATATTAATTACACGGGTTTTGTGGCTGATTAAGGTGGCAATTAAACTCACTTATCTGCAGTAAATTAGCCTCAGAACCTATTCAAGTCATAGGTGTTCAGGTTTAAAGGGATGAGGTGGCAACCCTAGGTTGAGCCTTGATCCTGAACATCGATCTTGACACTGAAACAGATAGACTGGTGCCCGCTAAAGAGGGAGAGCATTGGGAACTATATACTGGTTAGGCCAGGCTAGGCCTTGATCTTGAACATACATCTGGACACTGGGTTAAGATAGACCGGTGCCAGCTAGAGAGGGAGAACTATGGGAACTTTTTCCTGGTTAGGCCAGACAAACCTTGATCTTGAATATAAGTCTGGACACTGGGTTAAGATAGATTGGTGCCAGCTAGAGAGGGAGAGCACTGGGAACTGTATCCTGGTTAGGCCAGACAAACCTTGATCTTGAACATAGGTCTGGACATGGGGACAGATAGACTGATGCTGGGTAGAGAGGGAGAGCATTGGGGACTGGTTAGGCCAGGCTGGGCCTTGTCTAGAGTTCCCAAAGGGATGATGTATGTGTGGTCTGTCCATGTCAGAATTGGTAACTTTAGGTTGCCCCATAAGGAAGAGCTACAGTAGAACCACATTGTCTTCCTTGAGCTAGATACATTTCTGGACCACCCTGGATTCTGAGAACACATTATTCTGAGTACTTTGTGTTTGCCCATCAAGAATTCTGATCTCAACCCATCGAAGACCATATGAAATTTAGTTATGCTAAAATGGAATTCATGCACAACCTTGTTTCCATCATTGAGATTAGATTAAAATCAAAGGGGAAGAGGGACCCCTTTATTCGTTTTGCTAAGAGACCCCACAAACTTTGGTACAGGCCTGCCTCCACTCATGTCTACAGGGATTCCAAACTCCTGGCCAAAGGCCAAATCCAGTCCTACTGCAAGATTTTATCCAGCACAGGCCTCACAAAGGTCTTATGCCGCGTACACACGGACGTTTTTTGCGATGAAAAAAAACGACGTTTTTTAAAACGTCATTTAAATTGATCGTGTGTGGGCAAAACGTCGTTTTTTGTCTTCAAAAAAACGACCAAAAAAAAATTCCAACATGCTTGAATTTTTTGTGTCGTTTTTCAAAACGTCGTTTTTTGTTTCACAAAAAGTCACCGTGTGTAGCAAAAACGTCTTTTAAAACGACGTTTTTCAACCCGCGCATGCCCAGAAGCTAGTTATGAAGCGAGCTTCAATGGAAAAGAGTGGTGAACGTAACCTCGCTTTTTGTGAAAAAACGATGGTGTGTATGCAAAATTGTCTTTGAAAAGTGACGTTTTAAAAACGTCGTTTTTTACTTCACAGAAAACTTCGTTTTTTTTTTCATCGCAAAAAACGACCGTGTGTACGCGGCATTAGGCCTCGTACACACGAGGCAATCTATGTGTTCAAATCGGTCGGACCGACCGATTTGAACAGATCTGTCTGCTTGGATTTTGGTTTGCTCGCGTGTACACACGAGCAAACCAAAATCCCCGCCAGCAGACAGCGCTCTGACGTGTTGGTGACGTGGCGGTGACGTTGACGCCGCCACGTCACCGCACCAGGAAGTAAAACACTTCCGCGCATGCGTCAAAATCATTTGGCGCGTGTGCGAAAAGACATGTCTGCTGGTTAGCATACTAACCAGCAGACATGTCGGGCGGACAGGTTCCCACCCGACAGATTTCAAAGCATGCTTTGAAATCTGTCGGGTGGCCAAATCCGTCGTTTTGCCCGTACACAGGGTCGAATCTGTTTGCTGGGACGGTCGGGCCAGATTTGATCGTGTGTACGAGGCCTTATGGTCAACCTATGGTCTATGTATCTCCCCAACATCCACAACCCCCTCTCCCCTCCGATCTCCAATGTGGCTGTTATTGTAAAGTCATTGATTTCCAAATAAGGAGAGGAGTTCTCCTTCAAATCTAGAATATTGTCTTTTACCTGCAGTATGTGATGACATTTCCGTGCCTGGAGCTGAACAGGATGTAAGAACAGGGAGGAGCAGCGCCCTTCCATGATGAATACTGTCACATCATCATCCTATTGACCAGTCTTGTACCTTTTTACAATGCTGGCATTAAAAACATTGCTGACATTTAAAGTTTACAGAGCTAATGAGATGTCCCAGTGTGACGCAGCATTCATTAGATACAACATCATGGACAAGGCAGCAAATGGTTTCCGATCTGCATACAGGAACTCAGCCTGTTATCTTGTGACCTATAATGCCGTGTTTTACAGAATATCTACAAATTAATATCAGGTGAAATTACATTCAGTAATACAGAGCCCCTGGGAGTATAATTCTATCTATCTATTTATCTACTGTATCTATCTCTCTAATGTTTTCTATCTATCCTTATCCTTCTCCTTTTCCTTTCCTCATTATTTTTTCATTCTATTTCCACATCCTCTGCTTATATTCTCTTTATTTTCCTTTTGTTCCTTCTCTTTCCCTCTTTCTGTTTCTCCCTCCTACTTTCCTTCCTTCCCTTGTTCACCCCTCTCCTAATCATCTTTCTTCTATTTCCTCACCTCCCTCCTTTCCCTTTTTAAGTTCTCTTCCTCTCACTTCCTTTTTTATACTCCCTACATTCTTTTATATTCCATCTCTTCTTTCTTACCTTTTCTTTTCTTCCTTCATCACCTCCCTCCCATGAACGCCCCCTCCCAAACCCCCCACACTTCACTTACTCTCATTCTCCCCTCCCATCTTATTTACTTTTTTTGCCTTCCCTGCTTCCGTCCTCCCTTACTCCTCTTGCCCTCGCCCCCTTCCTTTCTTACTTTCCTTCCTCATTTCCCTTCCTTCCTCTCTTCCTTATTTCCTTCCTTTCTCCCTTCTTTGTCCTTCCTTCTTTTCTTTCCTCACTTTTTCTTTACTTTCTCTCTTCCATCCTGTCCTCCGACCTTTGCCTTCACCTTCCTTCCTTCCTTTCTTCCTTCCTTCCCTCCCTCCCTCCCTCCCTCCCTCCCTCCCTCCCTCCATCTCTCTTACTATTATCTTTATTCCATTTGCCCTACCTCCCCTCCTTTCCTTTTGTTACCTTTCATTCCTTACCTACTTTTCTTACTTCCTACCATTTTTTCCTTCTGTTATTTATTCCCCTCCTTCCTTACCCTTTCTTTCCTTTCTTCGTCATCCTCCCCCACCTTTCCCTTCTTGCTCTCTTACATTCTTTCTATTCCGTCTCTCCTTGCTTACCTTTTTCTTTTCTTCCTTTATCACCTCCCTCCCCTAACCCCCCCACCTTTCCCTTGCTCTCATTCTCCCCTCCCATCTTGTTTCCATTTTTTTGTCTTCCCTGCTTCCGTCTTTCCTTCTTCTCTCCCCTCCATTTCCCTCATTCCCATACTCCTCTTTTCCCTCCCTCCTTTTCTTTCTTACTATCCTTCCTCCCCTTCTTTCTTTCCCTTCCTTCCTACCTCCTCCTTCCTCCCTTCCTTCTTTTTTCCCCTTCCTTCTCCTGCCTTCTTTTCTTTCCTCACTTCTTTACTTCCTCTCTTCCATCTTGTCCTCCCACCGTCACCTTCCTTACATCCTTCCTTCTTTCCTTCCTTCCTTCTTTCTTTCCTTCCTTCCTTCTCTCCCTCCCTCTCGCTATCATCTTTATTCCATTTTCCCCACCTACCCTTCTTTCCCTTTGTTACCATTCATTCCCTACCTCCTTTTCTTACTTCCTACTTTTTTTTTCATTCTTCTTAACCTTTTGCTTCTTTCCTTCAATATCCTCCCCCACATTTCACTTATTGTCCCCTCTTTCTTCTTTTTTTTGTTCTTTTATCTCCTTCCTCCCGTCTCCCCTTCCTCCCATCCATTTTTCCCTCCTCCTTCTCTCCTTTCTTTCTTCACTTCTTCCTTACTGTTTCCCTTCCTTTTTTTTCTCCCACCTTCATATTTCCTTCCTTCCTTCCTTCCTTCCTTCCTTCCTTCCTTCCTTCCTTCCTTCCTTCCTTCCTTCCTTCCTTCCTTCCTTCCTTCCTTCCTTCCTTCCCTCCCTCCCCCTCCTTTATTCCTTCCCTCCCTCCCTCTCGCTATAATCTTTGTTACATTTTCTCCACCTCCCCTTCTTTCCCTTTATTACCGTTCATTCCTTACCTCTTTTTCTTACTTCCTACCTTCTTTCCTTCTGTTATTTATTCCCTTCCTTCCTTCCTTACCCTTTGTTTCCTTCCTTCATCACCCCCCCCCCCCCACATTTACCTTCTTGCTCTCTCTGTCTTCTTTTCTTTCCTTCTTTTATCTTCTTCCTTCCTTCTCCCCTTCCTCCCACCCCTTTTTTTCCCTTCTCCTTCTCTCCTTTCTTTCTTCACTTCTTCCTTACTGTTTCCTTTCTTTCCTCCCACCTTCATATTTTCTTCCTTCCTTCTTTTTTTCCGTCCTTTCTGCTTTCCTTCCTTCCTTCTTTCCTTCCTTAACTTCATTCCTCCCTCCCCCTTTCTTCCCGTCCTACCCCCCTTCCTTTCTTTCCTTCCTTCCTTCCTTCCTTCCTTCCTCCTTCCTTCCTTCCTTCCTCTTCCCTTCTTTTATTATATCTATTAGATATTCCTAATATCGATTCAATGCAGATATAGAATGCCCTTCCCTCTAGAATACAGTAGAGTACATCTCCTCCGCCTCTCTCCCAGTGGCTGGGTGTACCTGGTTGTGTATAATGTGTAACATACACTAGACATCGTTGATCTGATTTTCTGGGTCACGTCCTTCTTTTTATAAACCTGTGAAGGGGAGTATGAAATTTAGTGCTTGATAAAACTACACTGTTATTAACTCGCACATTATAATTAAGCAGTCAGGAAGCTTACTGTATTTTAAATAATTTTGCAAGCCGTGCGTGTCAATTTTCCAACAACCGTAATGTTGCAACGTGTTTGTCTTTTTTTTTTTTCATTTGTGTTCTGTTTGCATGGGGTCAGAGAGTAAAATGTTTGTCAAGTTATAATTGCTGCTTCGTAATTTCAAAAATATTTCAGGTTCAGAAGTCTGCTGTTCATGAAGGGCCCCTCAATATTAAAGTTGAACATCAAAGATGCTTCATAGATAAAAAAAAAACGTTTTTCATTATAAAATGTTACCGTAAGTGGTTTTCCGGTAGAGTAGACACTCCTACGGATTATATCCCGTAAACGCATAACACATGGAGATGTTCTGCAATTTTCAGCCATCAGCAACGGCTGTGTGAAGTATGAGGCCCCCGTACACATGACCGGTTTCCTCGACAGAATCCATCAAGAAACTTGGTGGGAGAGCTTTTTTGCCGAGGAAACCGGTCGTGTGTATGTTTTTCATCGAGGAAACTGTCGAGGAACTCGACAAGCAAAAAAAAGAGAGCAAGTTCTCTTTTTCCTCGACGGGAGTCCAAATTGGCTCGTCGTGTTCCTCGTCTGGCTGCTTTTAGATGAGAAACACGTTGGTGTGTATGCTTACTTGGTGTGTCTGCCTACTCCCAACTCCTGCAGCCCGGCTCCTCTCTCTCGAGTTCACGCACAAAAATACACTTTAAATAATTTTTTTTTTAAATAAAAGAAACCCGCGCACCTTCGTTTGTAATGGAAATAGCACATTTGTCACGCTGTAACAGACTGAAAAGTGAAAATGTCTCTTACCAAACTTTTACCTAACACACAGTAACATGAGAAAAGCAGCCCCAAGGGAATGCCAATGGAATCGAACTGCCCCTGCCGTTGTATGTGTTAAAGTCACCGCGTTTGAGAACGAGGAGATTTGGTCTTTAACGTGTGTACCCAAAGCAAGCTTGCCGAGTTCCTTGACAAGCCTAACAAGGAACTCGACAAGGAAAACGATGTGTTTCGCCCGACGAGTTTCTCGGTCGTGTGTACGAGGCCTGAGTCCAACTCTGGAACTAGCAGTATTGGTCATGGGCGTCCGGGGGGTCAGGGGGGGGTTCGGCGGTGGCGATACAGAGTCACATTTAACCCTTTATTCAAATGCTAGGGGTTAAAAGCGCCCCATTAGTTGCAGCTAATAGCGCAGCTAAAAAGATGGTAAAGCGTCGCTTTTTAGCGCCGCTTTACCGATAGCGTGGCCAGCTGGTAGTGTGAAATAGCTTTTGACATAATTCATCTTCACTCCATGCCCATATAAATATAGCCTAGAGAATGTACAGCACAGATGGACCCCTCTTCAGCATAGACCCCCCATTCTGCACAGACCCCTCCATTTAGCACAGATCCCCTATTCCACACAGACCCCTCCATTTAGCACAGACCCCCCTTCAGCACAGATGGACCCCCTTTAAGCACAGACCCCCCCTTCAGCACAGATGGACCCCCCTTCAGCACAGACCTCTCCATTCAGCACAGGCCCCCCATTCTGCACAGACCCCTCCATTCAGCACAGACCCCCCTTCATCACAATTGGACCCCTTTAAGTACAGACCTCCCCTTCAGCACAGATGGACCCCCATTCAGCACAAATCCCCCTTCAGCAAAGACGGACCCCCCTCCCTATCCCATTCAGTACCTCAGATCAGCGTGATCAGCAAGTTGTCCTGGAGGGGGTTACACTGGAGGGGGAAGCAGGTTCACTCTGCTCGCTGTGCCTGTGTGACATCCGGCCCAGGACCACTCAGACAGCCCGTGGCCGCGAGACTCTTGAACATCTTATCGATTTTCCAGGGGGGTCACTTGCCCCCCCTGTATCTATGGCAGGATTGGCGATTAGTCTCAGGATGGAGCAGGATTCACATAAGGGCTCACTTTTCATACAACCCTCAGCTACTCTGCTAATTAGCCAAGAGTTGTAGATCACTCTCATTATCTATGCCAGTAAAGGGGCTAAGCATCAACCCCTTCACTATCAGAGTCTCTGTCTCTCTTGTCATGTCACCCACTTCCTGGCTGGTTGGCACTAGACATGAGTAAGGTAGTCATTAGTAACTGCAATCTAGCCTCCTTAGGACAGCTTCTCTGCTCATTAGACCTCTGTACTGTATCTTCTCTAACTTCTCTTGTCCTCTTTAAATAAGCCCTGTTCTTGAATATGCCATGCATGCACCCTTTTAGTGCCGATTCACACAGGGGCAACCCGACTTACAGCGTGACTTTGCAAGGCGATTTGGAGGTGACTTTAGCGTGACTTTGAGCAACTTGCAACGCGACATAAAGTTGCCTCCAGGAGATGCGATTTTGGCATTGGCCAATCACAGAATAATCAGCTCTGTGGGAGGGAGGGGGTTGCCTGGGTAAACTATTTTATTTTTCCTGTAAAGTCACTTCAATATAGGTGCAGACTTGAAGGCAATTTCCATTGAAATCTGTGGGTACAAGTTGCCTAGAAGTCGCCTTGAAGTAGTACAGGAAACTTTTCTGAAGTCGGAGCGACTTCAGCAGTGTACATTAAGACGGCTCTCATTTACTTCTGTGGCATTGCTTATGTCCAGCAACTTGGGGCGACCAGTCGGATCCCAAGTTGCTGTAGTGTGAACTGGCACTAAGTGATTGACCAGCCAGATTAGGCTTAGTGACAGTTTACACTACAGCGATTTGGGATCCGACTTGTCATACCTCAAGTTGCCCCAGTAGTGGGCGATCAAGGGGGTTAAGTGTGTCCTAGGGAGTGATTCTAACTGTAGTGGGGCTGGGCTACAAATGACACGATGACAGGAAGCAGTAGATCACTGTCCTGTCACTAGGCAGAACAGGAAAATGCCTTGTTTACATAGGCACCTCCCCGTTCTGCCGCTCTGTGACACGATCGCGGGACACCTGGTGAACATCTAGTCCGCAGGTCCCGCGGGCACGGTCACAGAGCTCCGCACCCGCAAGGCGGCAAATTCAAATAAACGTACAGGTACATTGCTTTTTATGCAGCCGTGCCATTCTGCCCACGTATATCTACAGACGCCGATCGGCAAGTGGTTAAAAAATTAAATAATAAGTAAATTTCAACAAAAAAAAACATTTATTTATTTTTTTCTGTTACAATAAAATATTGAATTATGCCAGGTTAAGGCCTCGTACACACGACCGAGGAACACGTCGTAAATGAAACATCGTTTTCCTCAACGAGATCCTTGACAAGCTTTCTTTGCGTACACACTGTCAAGACAAAATCTCGTCGCTCTCAAACGCGGTGACGTAAAACACTTACGACGGCACTATAAAGGGGAAGTTTGATTCCACTGGCGCCACCCTTCTGAGCATGTGCGGGTTTCTAAGCATACACACAAACATGTTTCTCATCGAAAACCAGCCCGACGAGGAACGCGGCAAGGAAATTGAGACTCCCGACGAGGAGGCTCCACGACAGTTTTCTCAAAGAAAAACATACACGCAACCGTTTTCCTCGGCAAAAAAGCTCTGTCACCAAGTTTCTTGATGGATTCTGTCGAGGAAAACAGTCGTGTGTACGAGGCCAAGGCCAGTTTCCTAAGGCCAGTTTCTGCGGACAATTCCGATCGTGTGTACGGCCTAGCGGACAGGTTTCCAGCGGACAAAAGTTTCTAAGCATGCTTAGAAACTTGTCCGCTGGAAAACTGTCCGTCGGACATGTCCGATGGTTAGTACACCTAACCATCGGACCGAAATCCCACGCATGCATCTAATTGATTCGACGCATGCGTGGAAGCATTGAACTTCCTGGTTTGAGCACGTCGGTGTCTTCTACGTCACCGCGTTCTCTGTCCGCTGGGATTTTGGTCTGATGGTGTGTATACACATCAGACCAAAATATCCCAGGAGACATGTCCGATGAAAACGGTCCGTGGACCGTTTTCATCGGACACGTCTCCTCGTGTGTACAGGGCCTTAGAGACAGGTGCACTGATTACTGTGTAAATTACACTGGTAGGGAAGGGATTAACCACTAGGGGGCGATCAAGAAGTGAATGTAACTGTGGGGGGGGCTGGGCTACAAGTGAAACGATTGTGGGATCTGTCACACGATCCCGGGACACCGGCGGACATCGAGTCCGCGGGTCCTGCGGGCACGGTCATGGAGCTCTGCGCCCGCACGGTGGCAAATTCAAAGCAACGTACAGGTACATTGCTTTTTACACAGCCGTGCCATTCTGCCCAGGTATATCTACAGGCGTCGGTCGACAAGTGTTTAAAAAAAAATATTTATTTACATAATTGTTAATAAATTATATACATTTAAATTTCTTTAATACTATATTGTAACCATTTATAAACGTAATATAATAATTCTGAATTATAATGTACAAGTATTCATTCTATTGTATATATAAATCCTGTATAATAATAATAATAATAATTATTATTATTATTATTATTATCATCATATTGTACATTTATTTATTTTATTAGACTTAAAGGATCACTAAAGGAAAAAAATGTTTTTGCTGAAATGACTGTTTACAGGGTATAGAGACATAAAAGTTAACTGGTTCCTTTTAAAAATTATTAAAAATAGATAAAAATCAATCATATAATGTGCCTCTAGTTTCACTTTCGTTTTTAAAATGGTTTCATGTTTCTGTGAAGTAGAGAGAGACACAGAACAAAAACAAACAAATCCAGGGCAGTGTTTTGTTTTTAAAATGAAGCTGATTGGTTCTGAGGAGTTTTAGACACACAGCTTGGACCACAGTGAAAAGCTGCCATGAGATTTTTCATAAGGAGCCAGACAACCAGGAAGTGTGGAGATCAGAGCAGAATTACAGCAACTTCAAAGCAAAAACGAACAAATGTTCCTTTAGTGATCCTTTAATAAAATATTGTTGACAAGGAAAAAATAAATAAAAAGGCAATTCCAAGAAAAAAAACATTTTTTTTTTTTTTTTTTCCTGTTACAAAAAATATTGAATGGCTGTACGCCAGGTTTAGGGTTTAGATTTTTTTTTTTTTAAGAAAAGAGAAACAGCAGTCCTTTATCAACTTTTGTAGTACTCAGAGATATAGATTTGGCTTGGTTATTTTCACAGTAGGTAGAATTTTGGTAAAAATTGAACAAAGAAATGGCCTAAAGCACCTTTTCAAATCATCTGAATGGTCAGAAACAAGAAAAAAAGAAAAAGAAAGAAAAGGCTTTTGAAACATGGATTTCAAACTTTATAGATAGGCCCCCGTATCAGAGAACTTCTTCTCATAATCTTCTGCTAATTGAATCTGAAAGAAGACAATCAAAAAAAATTGAAAAACTTTTTCATGGCCTCGTCTCCCGCGAGATGCCCGCCGCTGCTATGGAAATGTCCCAATCACACTTTTCATTCTCGACTTAAATACCGGCTAAAATAGATTTTCTCTTGCTGTCCAAAACAAGAATTGAGAATCTGAGTGGATGTGATGCCACGTCAAGAGATTTCCCTGGGCCCCTTTTTTTTCGGTGGAAATGATCAAGTGTTTGTTAATTAAATCTGAGGTTCCATCAACCACCGTAGGATATATTGGATGTCGGATAGGCAAGTCCATATTACAGGTCTAATTCCATAAGGGGATTAAGCTCCATCACAAATCGTAACGGATGAAACCTCGTTAGCCGCCTCCGAGGGGTTCGGAGGAAGAAGTCAGGAGCTGGAGGGAATCTTTGATTTGAAGGACCGTTAGCCTTTTTCCGTATTTTTTTTTCTTCGATACTGATGTGAAAGCTTAACTGGAACCATATACAATGTTATTACACATTAATAGCCTACCTTGTTATGTGTCCGTGACCTTTCACAAAACAATGACTAATTCATTTTACAAATTTCCCCCATGGCTGTGGTTGATAAATCTTTCAACTTTTTCAGGCCTACCGAGCAGAAAAAAAACGGAAAGTAATGTTTCCTGAAGGATCTGCCTTAACCCCTTGCCGACCGGCGCACAACGATATACGTTGGCACAATGGCACGGCTGGGCAAAAACCACTTAAGACCCGGACCAATATGCAGGTTAATCACTTAACGCCCGCCGCACGACTATGTACGTCCACAGAATGGCACGTACAGGCAGGTGGGCGGACATGTACGTCCCTGCCTTCTAGCGGGTCGGGGGTCCGATCGGGACCCCCTCCGCTGCGTGCGGCGGGTGGCGGCTTACCTTCGGGAGCGATCCGTGCTGAGGGGGCGGCTGCTCGATTCTGTCCGCCCCCTCGTGATCACTGCCAACCAATCCCGTGAGCCTCCGCCGTGTCACTTCCTCTGCCTGTAAAATGTAAACACTGGCAGAGGAAGTGATGTCAGCTCTCCTCTCGGCGGTATTTTCAAACCGCCAAGAGGAGAGAACACTCACAGTAAGTCGCCACCAACACTACACTGACACCACACACATAGGCACATTAACCCCTTCAGATCACCCCCCCCCCCCCTGTCACACTGTCACTGAATGCAGTGATCATATATTTACTGATCACTGCATTTAGTGTCAGTGTGACAGTTACTGTGACAGGCAGTTAGTGTTAGGTCCAGGGTATCCCCCGCACCCGCCCATATAAAGTTTTAACCCCTTGATCACCGCCCTAGTTAACCCTTTCACTCCCTATTGCCAGCGTCACTAAGCGATCGGTTTTCTGATCGCTGTATTAGTGTCGCTGTTCCCGCTAGGTAGCTAATTTTTTTTTGTTGCGATTTTTTTTTTTACTAAAGACATGTGGCTGAATACATTTTGGCCTAAATGTTTGACTAAAATGTAGTATATTAAATTTTTCTTATAACAAAAAGTAAAAAATATTTTTTTTTCAAAAATGTCGCTCTATTTTTGTTTATAGCGCAAAAAATAAAAATCGCAGAGGCAATAAAATACCATCAAAATACTGTAAAACTCTATTTGTGGGAAAAAAAGGACGCAAATTTTGTTTGGGAGCCACGTCGCACGACCGCGCAATTGTCTGTTAAAGTGATGCAGTGCCGAATTGTAAAAACGCCTCTGGGCATTTATCAGCATATTGGTCCGGGGCTTAAGTGGTTAAGGACCTGGCCCCTTTATTGCGATTCGGCACTGCGTCGCTTTAACTGACAATTGCGCGGGCGTGCGACGTGGCTCCCAAACAAAATTGGCGTCCTTTTTTTTCCCACAAATAGAGCTTTCTTTCGGTGGTATTTGATCACCTCTGCGGATTTTACTTTTTGTGCTATAAACAAAAATAGAGCGACAATTTTTAAAAAAATTCAATATTTTTTACTTTTTGCTATAATAAATATCCCCCAAAAAAGATATCAAAAAACATTTTTTTTCCTCAGTTTAGGCCGATACGTATTCTTCTACCTAGTTTGGGTAAAAAAAAATACGCAATAAACGTTTATCGATTGGTTTGCGCAAAATTTATACCGTTTACAAAATAGGGGATAGTTTTATTACATTTTTAATAATACCATTTTTTTTCACTACTAATGGCGGTGATTAGCAATTTTGTTCGTGACTGCATCATTATGGCGGACACATTGGACTTTGACAAATTTTGACAAATTTTTGGGACCATTGTCATTTCACAGCGAAAAGTGCTATAAAAATGCTCTGATTACTGTGAAAATTACAATTGCAGTTTAGGAGTTAACCCCTACAGTGCCCCCTAGTGGTTAAGTGTGACCTCATATGTGTTTCTAACTGTAGGGGGGCGGGGCTGGACGTGTGACATCAGTGATCGTCTTTCCCTATATCAGGTAACAGACGATCACTGACACTGCCACAATAAAGAACGGGTAAGGTGTGTTTACACTCACCTCTCCCCGTTCTTCAGCTCCGGTGACCCGCGGACCCGATCGCCGTCGGTGTCCCGCGGGCGCGGTCACGGAGCTTAGGACCGGGGCGTGTGCTCGACCCTGTGGCTGGGCCTTAAAGAGACACATACAGGTACGTGATTGTGCCCAGCCGTGCCATTCTGCCGACGTATATCGGCGGTAGGGGGTCCTTAAGTGGTTAAAGAGGAAGTAAACCCTCTTGAAAAAAAACGGGAAAAAAAAACATGCAAGAAAAAGGCATAAGAGGGTTTACTTCCTTTTTAAAGGGGACGTACCTGTAGGCCCATTTGCCCAGCCGTGCCATTGTGCCGACGTATATCGTTGTGCGTCGGTCGGCAAGGGGTTAAGGCAGATCCTTCAGGAAACATTACTTTCCATTTTTCTGCTCGGTAGGTCTGAAAAAGTTGAAAGATTTATCAACCACAGCCATGGGGGGAATTTGTAAAATGAATTAGTCATTGTTTTGTGAAAGGTCACGGACACATAACAAGGTAGGTTATTAATGTGTAATAACATTGTATATGGTTTCAGTTTAAGCTTTCACATCAGTATCGAAAAAAAACGGAAAAGGCTAACGGTCCTCCAAATCAAAGATTCCCTCCAGCTCCTGACTTCTTCCTCCAAACCCCCCGGAGGCGGCTAGAATTCTCTGGACCCCTAGCTCGTTATGTATTACTTACCTGAGATCGAATCCCCTGCAGCGGTGCTCGTTCCTTACCTCCGCCATCGCCATCATTCTCAGAGTGTCTTCCTCGTATCGTGGCTCCGGCGCTGTGACTGGCCGGAGCCGCATTGACGTGACTCCCGCGCATGTGCCGCCACTAACGGCATGATCGCCGTTTGTAGAGGCATGCTCAGTGCCCCTGCGCGCCGTAGACATTGGCGCATGTCTTTTAGAAATATCTCCTAAGCCGTATAGGTTTAGGAGATATTTCTTGCACCTCCCAGGTAAGCCTTAATCTAGGCTTACCTACAGGGAAAAGTAGTCTGTAGGGGTTTAGCACTTTAACCACTTAAGCCTTGGACCAATATGCTGCTAAAAGCCCAGAGGCCTTTTTACAATTCGGCGCTGCTTCGCTTTAACTGACAATTGCGCGGTCGTGCGACGTGACTCCCAACGACGGCCATACTTAACATGGGCTACGCACCGTTAGACCAGCAAAAAGACGTAAGCGATTGCGAAGACCGCTCGTATCTTCGTGGATCGCCGTAAAAACTCATTTGCATATCCCGACGCATAAACAAACGACGCAAACTCCTCCCAGCGGCCAAAAATATCGCAGCGTAGATCCGAAGGCTTACGAGGACGTAAGCCTCTCGGATCGAAGCCCGAAGCCGCCGTATCATGGTTTGAGGATTCAAACTAGTGATACGGCGCGCGAAATTTGAAATTACTCCTGTCTAACACCAGTTAGACAGGCGTAATTGCTCTGTGAATCTGGGCCAATGTTTTTTTTACTTTTTGTTATAAGAAAAATCGAATAAACTAAATTTTAGTCAAACATTTAGGCCAAAATTTATTGTGAGTGTTCTCTCCTCTCGGCGGATTGAAAATCACTTTACATTACACAGGCAGAGGAAGTGACACGACGGAGGCTCGCAGGATTGGCTGGGAGCGATCACGAGGAGGCGGACAGAAATGAACAGCCGCCCCCCTCAGGACGGATCGCTCCCGCAGGTAAGCTGTCCGCCGCACGCAGCGGAGGGGGTCCCGATCGGACCCCCGACCCGATCAGTGTCGTGTCACACGTAGACTATCTCCCCACAGTTAGAACACATCCCTAGGACACACTTAACTCCTTCAGCGTCCCCTACTGGTTAACCCCTTCACTGCCAGTGTCATTTTCTGACAACAAAAGTTCTTGTCGGAAATTCCGATCGTCTGTAGCCAATTTCCGACGCACAAAAATCCTGCGCATTCTCGGAATCAATTTGATGCATGCTCGGAATCATTGAACTTCATTTTTCTCGGATGTGCGTGACTGCGTTCTTGACATGTGTATGAAAGACAAGTTTGAGGGAACAATTAGTCGGGAAAAAAATCCACGGTTTAATGTCGAAATGTCCGATCGTCTGCATTACAGTAAACAGTGCATTTTTATAGAACTGGTCGCTGTATAAATGACGCTATAACTTTTGCGCAAACTAATCAATAAACGCGTATTGCGATTTTTTTTTACCAAAATTATGTAGAAGAAAACGTATCGGCCTAAACTGAGGAAAAAAAAAGTTTTTTAGGTATATAAAAAATAAAAACCCCAGAGGAGATCAAATACCACCAACAGAAAGCTCTATTTGTGGGGAAAAAAGGACGCCAATTTTGTTGGGGAGCCGCGTCGCAAGACCGCGCAATTGTCAGTTAAAGCGGCGCAGTGCCGAATTGCAGAAAAAATAGCCTGGTCATTCAGCAGCCAATTCTTTCGGGGGTTAGGGTGGTTAAAGTACAAAAAAAGCCACGTATTAGTCAGACCACAGAGACATATGAAGGTCCATGTAATGTTAAGATTTACATATCAACACAGGGTGTACTTTGTCAGTAACAATGTTTAGGCAGGTGGTATGCAAAACAAAAAAGTGTTGCACAACAACATTGACATATTTTGTATTTCCAAGCAACAAAGAAAAGCTCAAATCACCTTTTGCATGTTTACCAGGCTACCTTCAACTGCTTTGCTGAAGAAAAAAAAAATCTGTTGCTCACAGACCTCAACAGCTGAAGCTCAAATTACACGTTCAGCTGAGTGACTCAAAGAAAAAGGCTCATGCCCTGACTCTTGTGACTCGATAGGCTCCGTATGAAGCTTAAGATAGAGACAAGGGTGAAGCTACTGCTGTGCTGTCTTTAAATAATTAATAATCATAAAGCTAAAAAATAAATACAAGTAAAAAAAAAAAAATCTTTTAAGGATTTTTTCATTTAATCAAAGTCTGTTGTATCAAAGCATTTTACAATAGAAGTTAATCTGCCTGGCAGACCTCGGATGTCATATTCCTATGGATTTCACATAGAATGATCTCTGCCTGCCCCCCCCCCCCCCGCCACCGAGGAACACGTGTGAGTCACATACATATCACTGGGAAGGTTAACACAGCGCAGGGTGCGATATTGTACAGAGGATATTACAGCAATGAAAGGTCAAGGCTATATTATTCAACACGGAACTTTCCCCCTCTGAGCCACGGAGCGTTATGAGCTGAATTTTCTTTTAATAAAATGATTATTTTCCTTCCTAATCCCCTGCCAGCCCCGGCAGATAAAATATTGTAATTGCCAGGTTGCAAATGGTAAATCCCTAAGTAGGGAAAATGTAATTCTTGTGATAATGTCCTGAGACATTCCGGAGTGTGACACCAGCGACAGATCCAGGGTAATGCTGGACCGGGAGCTTAGGGTGCCATTGCTCTATGTTTTCTTTTTTTCTTTTTCTTTCTTTCCCTTCCTTTTCCTTATGGTTTTCTTCCTTTCTTCCTTCTTTTCTTTCTTCCTTTTGTTGCCTCATTCCTTCTACCTTTCCATAATTTCTTCCTTCTTCCCTGCTTATCCTTTTCTACCTTTTCATCCTTCATTGCCTCTTTTCTTTCATCCTTTTTCTATCCTTTGTTTCTTCCGCCCTTCTTGTTTCTTTACTTTCTTCAGTTCCTCCTTCCTTCCTTCCTTCCTTCCTTCCTTCCTTCCTTCCTTCCTTCCTTCCTTCCTTCCTTCCTTCCTTCCTTTCCTTCTTTCCCTTCCTATTCCCTACCTTCTTAACCCCTCACTATTTCCTCTCTTCCTTCTTCTTCCTCCCTTCCTCTCTTTTGCTTTTCCTTTTTTTCAGACCTATTTCCTTACCCCTCCCTCATTCCTTCCTCTCCACTTCCCTCTTTCAAAAAAGGAATAAAAAGAGTTACTCAGGTTTGAATGCGCCAGAACAACAGCTCTTTAGGGTGGGGTGCCCCCAATGCCTCGTACATCAGGGAGCATCCTTCTTTCCTTCCTTTCTTCTTTCCTTCCTTCTTTCTTTTTTCTCTTCCTTTTTTTCTTACCTATTTCCTTACCCTTCCTTTTTTCTTCCTCCCTCCCTTTTTTTTTCTCTTCCTTCTTTCCTCCTGTCCTCCCTTCATCCCTCTCTTCTTCCCTCCCTCTCTTATTCCCTCCCTTCTTTTCTTGTCTTCTTCACCCTTCACTATTTCCTTCCTTCTTTTTTCTTCCTTCCTCCCTTTGATTTCTCTTCCTTTTTTTCCTACCTATTTTCTTACCCCTCACTTTTTCCTTCCTTCTTTCCTTCCTTCTTTTTTGCTTTCCTTCCTCCCTTCCTTGCTCTCTCCTTCCTTCCCATTCCCTCTCCCTCCCTTCTGCTGCTGACATCCCTTCTCTTGTTTCTTCCTTTCTTCTTTCATTCTCTCTTCCTTCCTCTTTTCTCACTCCCACTCTTTTTCTTTTCCTTCTTTTCTTACCTATTACTCCTCCTTTCATCCTTCCTCTCACCTTTTCACGTTCAAAAAAGGAATATAAAGAGTTGCTCAGGTTTGGATAATCCTGAACAACAGCTCTTTAGGGTGGGGTGCCCCCAATGCCTCGCACATCACGGAGCATCCTTCCTTCCTTCCTTTCTTTCCTTCCTCCCTCCTCCCTCTCTCTCTTTTTCTCTTACTTATTTTCCTACCCATTTCCTTACCCCTCCTGTGTTTCCTTCCTTCCTTCCTCCCTCTCACTCTTTTTCTCTTCCTTTTTTCTTACCTATTTCCTTACCCCCCTCTCTTTCCTTCCTCTCCCCTTCCTTCCTTCAAAATAGGAATATAAAGAGTTGCGCGGGTTTGAATAAGCCAGAACAACATCTCTTTAAGGTAGGGTGCCCCCAATGCCTCGTACATCATGAAGCATCAAACCTTATTTCCTTCCTTCCTTTCTCCCTCTCACTCTTTGTCTCTTCCTTCTTTTCCTACCTACTCCCTTACCCATCACTCTTTTCCTTCCATCCTTCCTTCTTTACTCATTCCTTCCTATCTCTTTTTCTCTTCCTTCGTTTCTTTCCTATTTCCTTACCCCTCCCTCTTTTCCTTCCTTCCTTCCTTCCTTCCTTCCTTCCTTCCTTCCTTCCTTCCTTCCTTCCTTCCTTCCTTCCTTATTTCCTCCTTCCTCCCTCTCTCCTTTTCTCTTCTTTCTTTTCTTACCTATTTCCTTACCCCTCCCTCCTTTTTTCCTGTCCTCCCTCCTCCTTCTATTCTTCCCTCCCTCCCTTCTTTTCTTACCTTCTCCACCCTTCTTTATTTCCTTACAATTTTTTCTTCCTTGCTTCCTCCCTCCCTTTCTTTTTCTCCTCCTTCTTTTCTTATCTATTTGCTTACTCCTCATCTTTTCCTTCCTTCCTTCCTTCCTTCCTTCCTTCCTTCCTTCCTTCTTTTCTTACCTATTTCCTTACCCCTCCCCCTTCCTTTCTTCAAAAAAGGAATATACAGAGTTGCTCGGGTTGAATGCGCCAGAACAACAGCTCTTTAGGGTGGAGTGCCCCCAATGCCTCACACATCATGAGGCATCCTTCCTTCATTCCTTCCTCTGTTTTTCTCTTTCTTCTTTTTGTACCTATTTCCTTACCCCTCCTTCTTTTCATTCCTTCCTTCTTTCTTTTCTCCCTCCCTTCCTCTCTTTTTCTCTTTCTTTTTTCTTACCTATTTCCTTACCCCTCTCTCTTTCCTTCCTTCAAAATAGGAATATAAAGAGTTGCTTGGGTTTGAATGTGCCAGAACAACAGCTCTTTAGGGTGGGGTGCCCCCCAATGCTTCGTACATCATGGGGCATCAAACCTTCCTTCCTTCCTTCCTTTCTTCCTTCCTTCCTCCCTCTCACTCTTTTTCTCTCCCTTCTTTCTTACTCATTCCTTACCCCTCCCTATTTTCATTCCTTCCTTCATTCCTCCTTTTCTCCCTTTCTCTTTTTTTCTCTTCCTTTTTTCTTACCGATTCTGATTCCGATTCTATAAAGACCCCCTTAGATGAAGGCTCTGCTGTGCTCAGAGTACCCGGGATAATCATAGATTTAGTGTACACAGATGTGATCCTCCTGGTTGAGGAGTAGCGGTGGGTGGCTGGCTGTACTCTTAGAGGTCTCCTCCTGGGTGAGGAGCAGTAGTGGTGGAAGGCTGGCCACGCTCTCAGACATCTCCTCCTGGTTGAAGAATAGCGGTGGGCGGCTGGCCCTGCTCTCAGAGGTCTCCTCCTGGCTGAGTAATAGCGGGGGGCGGCTGGCCGCATTTTCAGATGTCTCCTCCTGGATGAGGAGTAGCGGTGGGCGGCTGGCCGTACACTCAGAGGTCTCCTCCTGGATAAAAGTAACGGTGGGCAGCTGGCCGCTCTCTCAGACGTCTCCTCCTGGTTGAGGAGTAGAGGTGGGCGGCTGGCGCACCCTCAGAGGTCTCCTCCTGGTTGAGGAGTAGCGGTGGGCAGCTGGCGCACCCTCAGAGGTCTCCTCCTGGATGAGGAGTAGCGGTTGGCGGCTGGCCGTGCTCTCAGAGGTCTCCTCCTGGTTGAATAATAGCGGGAAGCTGCTGGCCGCATTCTCAGATGTCTCCTCCTGGATAAGGAGTAGCGGTGGGCGGCTGGCCACACTCTCAGATGTCTCCTCCTGGATGAGGAGTAGCGGTGGGCGGCCGGCCTCGCTCTCAGAGGTCTCCTCCTGGTTGAGGAGTAGTGGTGGGCAGCTGGCCGCGCTCTCAGAGGTCTCCTCCTGAATGAGGAGTAGCGGTGGGCCTCTGGCCGTGCTCTCAGAGGTCTCCTCCTGGATAACGAGTAGCGGTGGGCGGCTGGCTGTGCTCTCAGATGTCTCCTCCTGAATGAGGAGTAGCGGTGGGTGGCCGGCCTCGCTCTCAGAGGTCTCCTCCAGGTTGAGGAGTAGTGGCAGGCAGCTGGCCGAGCTCTCAGAGGTCTCCTCCTGGTTGAATAATAGCGGGGAGCGGCTGGCCGCATTCTCAGATGTCTCCTCCTGGATGAGGAGTAGCGGTGGGCGGCCAGCCTCGCTCTCAGAGGTCTCCTCCTGGTTGAGGATTAGCGGTGGGTGGCTGGCCACGCTCTCAGAGGTCTCTTCCTGGATGAGGAATAGCGGTGGACGGCTGACCGAGCTCTCAGAGGTCTCTTCCTCCTGGTTGATGTGCTGGTTCTGGTCTTGTTGGGTTACGGTTGGTTTTGTTCACCATGCAAATTCCGCTCCCTGGTCGTCTTTCTAATGAACACATATCAGTTATTCTGCTGAACATAAAATGCGAGGAAAGGCGTGAAAGGATGACATTTGTACTTGCATTATTTATTGCGACTCTGACATTCAAGAAAACGTTTTGGCAGCTCCCGTTTTTTTTTTCTTTCTGTCCCTGACAGGTATGCTAACAGCCAAGCAGCGTGGGGTTTATCAAAACAATTACACAAGTTATTGTTCTTTCAAACGGAGCAATTTCAGGGGCGTGTAGACTTTATAGGAAAAATTGTCTCTTCATCAAGACTTCCATAAAGTTTATCTCCGCCATCAGCCTCTATGACTTTGCCGTAGATTGTGCCTGGAGATAATACGTTTTGAGATCAAGCCATAGATTGGATAAATGCGATAAAAGGAAGTATAGACTATATACACTACATTACCAAAAGTATTGGGACGCCTGCCTTTACACGCACATGAACTTTAATGGCATCCCATCCTTACTCCGTAGGGTTCAATATTGAGTTGGTCCACCCTTTGCAGCTATAACAGCTTCAACTCTTCTGGGAAGGCCGTCCACAAGGTTTAGGAGTGTGTCCATGGGAATGTTTGACCATTCTTCCAGAAGAGCATTTGTGCAATTTTATGATCTTATATACCTTTGTGGGAGGAGTTTGGGGACAGCCCCTTCCTGTTCCAACATGACTACGCACCAGTACACAAAGTAAGGTCCATAAAGACATGGGTGAGTGAGTTTGGGGTGGAGGAACTTGACTGGCCTGCACCTCAACCAGATAGAACACCTTTTTGATGAGTGGAAACTGCAAGCCAGGCTGTCCACAAGGTTTAGGAGTGTGTATATTGGTATGTTTGACCATTCTTCTAGAAGCTCATTTTTGAGGTCAGGCATTGGTGTTGAAGGTGAAGGCCTGGCTCACAGTTTCCACTCTAATTCATCCCAAAAGTGTTCTATCGGGGGTTGAGGTCAGGACTCTG